>CAUYLG010077851.1:0-13186 GCA_963573385.1 Cacajao melanocephalus
CTTCTGATCCTTTCTCTAATCTCACTAGCTCTGAGTGTGAACATTCAGAAGAGTTCTGTAACAAGGAACAAGACACACTGAAGTTACTTCAGGAAAAAGGAGGATCTTCGAGGGGTAAGCATGGATTAGAAATACAGCAAAAACTCAGAAACAGACACAGGCCAATGGATTCTCTCTCTCTCTCTCTCTCTCTCTCTCTCTCTCTCTGTCTCTCTCTCTCTCTGTCTCTCTCTCTCTCTGTCTCTCTCTCTCTCTCTATGTCTCTCTCTCTGTCTCTCTCTCTCTCTCTCTATGTCTCTCTCTCTGTCTCTCTCTCTGTGTCTCTCTCTCTCTGTCTCTCTCTCTCTCTCTCTCTCTCTCTCTCTCTCCTTTCAGTCCCTCCTGGCATCTTAGGTTCTCTCTGCACTTCTGTCTCTCTCTGCTCTCTATATATCTGCAATGTTCAATACAGGAACCACTAAGCACATGTGGCTATTCAGATGTAAACATACATTAATTGAAATTAAATAAAATTTATCCAGTTCCGCAGTTGCACTTGCTATGTTTCAAGTGCTCAATAGCCAACCTGTGGCCTGTGGATATTGTATTGGAGGACACCAATTAAAGAATTTCCATCATCCTCTGGGCATGGTGGCTCACACCTGTAATCCCAGCACTTTGGGAGGCAGAGGTGGGAGGATCACACAAGGCCAGAAGTTCGAGAACAGCCTGGCCAACATGGTGAAAACCCATCTCTACTAAAAATACAAAAATTAGCTGCGTGTGGTGGTGCACATCTGTGATCCCAGCTACTCAAGAGGCTAAGGCATGAGAATCCCTTGAACCTGGGATAGGGAGGTTTCAGTGAACCGAGATCATACCACTACACTCCAGACTGTGTGACAAAGCAAGACTGTCTCAAGAAAAGCAAAATAAGCAAACAATAATTTACATCATCCCAGAATGACCTGCATTCCATTCTGTAGCCATGTCTCAACAATAGTGCTCTTTGTTCACCTCGACTTTACTGATTAAAAAAGTGAGGCTCAGAAATGAAAAGATTCAGATCCAAAGTTCACATAACTAATAAGTAGCAGTACACTCAGTCCTCTCAGTCCTCCAAATTAATTACTCAATTGCCTCCAAATTAATTATTTTCTAAGCTACCATATCACATTTACTCTGTCAGTAACAAGTTTTCTTTTTGTACTAAAAATAAAGAATGAGTAGTTAAAAATAACACAGTTTAAAATAAACACTGACCAGGTGCAATGGCTCATGCCTGTAATCGCAGCAGTTTGGGAGCCCATGACAAGAAGATTGCACGAGCCCCAGGGTTCGAGCCTGCAGTGAACTCAGATTGTGCCACTGCACTCAGCCTGGGTGACAGAGCAAGACTTTGTCTCAAAAAATAAAATATAATAAAACAGAAATAAAATAAACACTCCGAAATTAGATTTAATTATTTGATTTCCTAAGGTAAGCAAAGAAAAATTTGCATCATCAGTCAAATTATCAGTGTATTCATAGTTTCAGTTCAGTGTTCAGAATGGTTACTTTTGGTTTTTTAGCTTTGAACCTTTCCTTTGACCTGGGGGATCAAAAACTAGGACTTGTCTGTTTTCATTTTCTCCCTAGAAGATGGAGATGAAAAGAGTAGAAGACTAGGAAGCATGAGAACTGTGTTATAGCCCTGGGTATGCAGCTAGCTAACTGGACATGACTTTGGACATGTCAGTTACATTCTGGGTCAGTTTACTTAGCAGTCAAAAGACAACTTCAGTGAGTTTCTATATTCAGGATTGGTGTTTACTTGGTATGCTCCCGTGTGGCCACACAGTTATTAAATTACTGAAGTAGTCCCATACTAGTTGGCAAATAGCGTCCCTTCTCTAGCCTTCCAGCTCTTCCTCTGAGATCCTCCTACCATCCTACAATGTAAAACTTGAAGGGTTAATGGCTAGAAAAATATAGGCCTCCCAAGACTCTGCTGCAGCCCACAGCTGGCATTCATTCTGATTGTCAGTTTTCAAACCTTAATGGTTAATTAAATATTTTTGATACTGTACATCCTGCAAGCATCCAAATATATGTGTACAATGTTCCCATTTATAGTGTGTACAGGTTGCTTGTTCTGTTGGTTCAGTTAAAGTTTGAAGTATAGACTCAAAGTTGGTAAACTATTTAAGTTTCCTGTGAGGCTTTCAGCCAATAGGTCAAATAGCTTCTTCCCTTTGAAAAGTGGGCAGATAGGAAAATAAGGATGAGGTTACAGTGGTCACTTTCTGGGTTGCTCTCCCATATGTCAGTAGCTATAAGTTCTGTGAGTAAATTTATACAGTCTGAATCACTCTGCATTCACAGCCAGCTTTGTCTCTTAAATGTATTTAAGTAATGGGGTACCTCCCCTAAAAAACTAAAAAAAAAAAAATTAAACTATCATCTTTGGCATTTAATAAATGTCAAGGTCATTGAATCAGATTCTCTCCCTATGACTCACTTTATACTTATTGAACCAACATTAATTACCTCTTAAGACACATGACAACTACAGGGACAGAAGGGAAGAACATCCAATAATTTAGTCATAAAGTTCCAGTCACTACTGGTTTTAAAAGACAGATCTATTAACTTCTCATATCAAAGTCTCCCTCTCCATTCTCCTTTTAAAGATAATAATGCAATTTCTCCGTTGCTAAGAAGGAACAATGTTTAGATTATATTTCAGTCTAAATTCTCAAGTTCCAAACTGATTTTCAGAAATTGTGCTATTAGTCTTTTAAATACTGCCTTTGTTAGGTAACTAAGGGTTTCTTTCATTAAGCTTAGCTTATCTGCTAGTTTTCCTCAGGATGGCTGCGGAAGCTCTTGGCATCGAGTCTTCACAAACCAGAGTAAAGAGATAGGAAATATTTCCCAGAAGTCATCTTAGCAGGCTTATCCTACATCCCATTGTCCAGCATTAGGTCTTTCCTACATCAATCACTGGAAAGGAAAAAGGAATCACCATGACTGGCTAAGACGAATCAAGATCTACCCAGTGGGTCTAAGGCTGGGACCAACTTGGCTTGAGCATTTAGCTTCATAAAGGATTTTGTTCTGTTAGTAAAACAGAAGATGCAAATGGTTGTTGGGTAGGCAATGATTATACTAGCATCTGCTACACATAACAGCCCTGTAGGACAGATGTATTTATTGATCCCAGTTTATAGTTGAGTGTACTGTGATTCAACATGATAAGCATCATGTCCAAGGATTAGAAGTGGTCCACAGTGGAGCTGTGATTTGAACCAAAGTTTGTCCTTCACTTATGTGGCTGCACCCAGTTACTACTGTCTACTAATTTCTAGGTCATGTATTACATTCACCAAAGATATTAGCCTCTAGCTCACAATCTTTCTTCTCACCAAAATCTCTCTTATTATCCAGGAGAATTTCAATGTTTGCATAGGTGATCTATCAAATCCTAGCCACATTTCCTGACCCCACCTTCAGTGGTCTTTGCTTCCACCTCACTGTAGCCTCTCACTCCCTTGGCCTTACCCTCAGTAACTATTCTGATGTTGAATTTTGAATTCTAGTATCTCATGCTCTGACAGCCTCTCATCCTTTCAGCCTGTCTCTCCCTGTCTTACTTTCACTACACCTGTTCTTTAAGGTCCCAGAGTCCTCCACCCTTTCCTCCATCTGGAATGTCTATTTCAATTTATGAAACTGAAGATGTCTCAAAGCTCCAGGCAGACCCCTTTCTCTGAAAGAGAAGGAAATGAGCCTCAGAACGCTGACACAAGTGGCCCAATGTCCCACAGCTAGTAACTGCAGTGCCAGGGCTGGACCACTGGGCCCCTCTGGGTTCCAAGTCAGGCCAATGTTTTGTTTTCTCCCTACTCTGTCCCTTTAGGTTGAAAGTTTTCTCTTGGTAAAGATTTTTAAATATCTTGGGTTGGAACAATATTTTAAGATATTAACAATTTATACTTAAGTGTAACATGCTTTATATTTTTAAAACATTTTACAGCACATTTTGCTAATCTAGACAAGGCTATGGGGAAGAGAATCTCCTAAGACAGAAAAACGTTTTGCCAATTTCCATGCTTGGAACTGGATAGCTGAATAACTGAATGGTCATAGGCAGACAAATGTTCACTCTTGGGGAATTTATAGGACAGAGAGTTAAAAATATAGCCAAAATTCTCTAAAGTTTTCTTCAAAATACATATTTTCATATATTAACTTGTTTAAAAATAAATACAAATGAGTAGGCACAAGATAATGTTGCATTTTCCTTAGTAGCCGATCTCTGGAAGACATTGCTTAGATTTCTACTTTGAGATTAAAACAAACAAACAAATAGTATACATTGCAGTGTGAAAATACTCAATTCTGCTTTATTCTTTTTTTATATACTTTAAGTTCTGGGATACACAAGCAGAACGTGCAGGTTTGTTATGTAGGTATATATCTCCCATGGCAGTTTGCTGCACCCATCAATCCGTCATCTACATTAGGTATTTCTTCTAACACTATCGCTCCCCTTGCCCCCTGCCCCTCAATAGGCCCCAGTGTGTGATATTCCCCTCCCTGTGTCCATGTGTTCTCATTATTCAACGCCCACTTATGAATGAGAACATGTGGTGTTTGTTTTTCTGTTCTCGTGTTAGTTTGCTGAGAATGATGGTTTCCAGTTACATCCGTGTCCCTGCAAAGGACATAAACTCATACTTTTTATGGCTGCATAGTATTCCATGGTATATATGTGCCACATTTGCTTTATTTTTATAAGACAGGACTTCCTAGGGTATGACTATTTAGTTTGATTGACCTGAAATTATGAATTTCAATAATTTGGAGATGAGACTTTAGTATTTCCAAATGCATACAAATATTACTTTTATAATGCACTTGGGTCTGAGATAGGAATAGCACTGGGCAGTCACAGGAGGATGGGAAACCCCAAACAACAGCTAAAACAAGAACTAGGCAAAGAAACCATGGGCTACTGGAAAATCCAAAAGAAGAGAGAACAAATAGCCAAAATCCTGGTCAGGTTAACATATCCAAAACTTTTCCTGGCAAATCCAAAAAAGGGAGAAAGGGGATGGTAATGAGGGTCCCCCAAATCCTCTCCTTTTTCGGAATGATTATTTCACCCCCTAATTAAAGAAATACCCATAAAATAAAAAACCCAAACTTAATTGTGTGTGATTTGTTCTCACCAGCACGCCTGCACTTCTCTCTCAACTGTGTACTTCCGTTTTGCAATCAAAGCTTTGTACCTTTCACATCATCCTGACTCATCCCCAAATTCTTTTGAACCAGGACACCGGCTGAGGCTGGGGTCTCACTGGCATCCGAAGACCCTCTGAGCCCTCCGGCAACAGGCCTTCTCAGTTATGTTTACTGGCTTGATTAGAATCATATTATCTTGCACAGTGATAAGCACCCAAACTGAAGTTAGCTTCAAGAAAACATGAAAGTGTTGATTAACAACAATAACAAAAAATAGATGTTAAGGCCACATGTTCTCACTCATAAGTGGGTGTTGAACAATGAGAACACATGGACACAGGGTGAGGAACATCACATACTGGGGTCTGTTGGGGGGTGAGGGGCTGGGGAGGGATAGCAGTAGGTTGGGGGATTGGGGAAGGATAGCATCAGGAGAAATACCTAATGTAGATGATGAGTGATGGGTGCAGCAAACCAACATGGCATATGTATACCTATGCAACAAACCTGCACGTTCTGCACACGTACCCCAGAACTTAAAGTATAATAACAAAAACAAACAAATAAAAAAATATAAAAATAATTAGATCTAAAGGGTCTCAAAAATTCTCTGCTTTGGCTTAATGTATATGGACTATAACACATCTTTTGAGGCAAGTTTTACCTATGTAATCAACTGTCTTCCTGTTTTGATGGGAAGTGAAAAGACAAGGATTTTAGAAGATTTTGTGTGTGTGTCTTCAAGAAACTTCATTGGAGCCAACACATGGGAAGTGAAAAAGAAAGAGAAATGTCATAAACACCCTTTGCAATTCTTAGGCTAGTAACAAAGAGGATCCTGACAGTTTGAAATTTTGTTTAAATTGTTTCTAATTCCTGTGGTCTGGGAACAAATCCCCAACTTAGCTTCAGTTACCCTCCTCCACCCCAACCCATTGACGAAAAGAGGAAAGAGGGAAATGGGATGAGGCAGAGGTGGGGAAAGAATGTGGAAGGAGAGGGAGATGCAGAAAATTCTATTTAAATGGGGTAGTAAATACCAGCAGATTACTCAATATTTCCCTGAGGTTTTTACTGTAGATCACAGGGAGGAATGTGGAGAAACTGTTTTCATGGCTTCCACCTCCTGGTAGGATTTGCCTCAGTGGTAGGACTGCCAACAGTGGCCCTGGATCCTGGACAGAGGATACACGTGCTGTCTGGCACACTGGTCTGTGATCATTTCCTATCTTTTTTAGGGTCTGATGCTATTTTAAGTGTGCCTTTTGACTATGTGGGTAACATGAACATGTTTCTCTGCTGTCCTGTTGCAGAATTGGTCTACTTTTTGACCAAACATTTTGCAGACAGTCCATGGTGGTGAGAAAGGGATGGTCCTCAAAAACCTGGAAATAAGGAAAGTGAGATTGCTCTTTGAGAATTAAGTTATGAAGTAAGTCCAGCATAAGTTGGAATAAAGAGAGATATTTAAAGTCACATTAAGATTGCAGGCAAACTTGAATTATGTGTGTCCAAGCAATGCAACAAAAAGTGGATTTACCCAGGCTCCCTGGCCAGCATATTCCTATTATAGAGGTGGATACATCAGACTGCCAGAGTTGATGTTTGTTGCACATTCTCTTCACGTAACCAACTCTCCTTGTCCCCCAAAGTAAATGTCTCACATAGTTTGCACTGGTCAGACTGACTTAAATGTGAGATCTCCTTGACAGTCACATTTCTCTTTAAAATTTAATACATTGGCATTCTGTGTTTCTACCTCATGGTTAAGTTTTGTTAGTGTAAGGTAGCATCTCTAAGTCCAAAGAATGTTGGGTTACAATGAGTTTCAGAGCTGCTATCATCCACATGCTGTTGTCTCCCAAAATTTATATGTTGGAAACTAACCTCCTGTGGGATACTATTAAGAGAAGAGGCTTTGGGGAGGTGATTAGATTATGAAAACAGAGCCTCATGCATGTGATTGGTGCATTTAAGGGAAGAGGCCCCAGAGAGCTAGGTAGCCCCTTCCACCACGGGAGGATGCAGCAAGAAGGCATCATCGGTGAATGAGAAATTGAGTCCTCACCAGACACTGAATCTGCTGGCACCTTGATCTTGGACTTTCCAGACTCCAGAACTGTGAGAAATAAATGTTGTTTATAAGCTACTCAGATAATGGTAATTTGTTAATAGTAGCCCAAATAGACTAAGACAAGAGCCTACAAGTCTAAGATCATCCCCCTGGAAAGCAATGGATTCACTCACTGAGAAAAATGTCTCTTCCTGAGGACCTGCCTGACAGACAGCCAGCCCTCTGCAGGCATTGCCCTACCTGTTCCCCCCACACACCAGCTTCACTACTTCTCAACCAGCCTCAGGAGGGGATGACATTGCTACTCTTTGTTTTTTCTAAAGAAATCCTTCAAACACTTCATTTAGCAGTCATTTCTATTCCAGTAAGACCTTGTGGGGCCCAGCTTTGCAGATGGATGATGACCCCATCCTACAGTGGAAGAGGTGGAAGAGAAGATGTGCCTGTATCTTAATTGGAGAGACAGAAAAAAGTAACCTGTCAACCCAATGGAAAATTCATCACTGCAGGGATTTACAGGAATAAATGACCGTAACGCTCTTCCTGGCAAGTCTGTGCACATGAATAATGAGTAAACCCTTGTTACTTTATAGAATAGTTTATTTCAAAGAACTCATGACCCTCAAGATTTTCTATTTAACCCCTAGGCTTTCTTGGCTTATCCAATTCCATAGCTGTCACACCATGTTGATCTTTAGAGTTAAGAAATTTAACTATGCAATGCCCTTGTTGTCAAGAAAAAATTGTGCCAGGAACCTTTGTGAATTGTCTTTATTTCATTAGAATTTGTCTCCCCTATTTAACTTTTTGCATGTGACCAGAAAATGTTTTGAATTATTAAATGCTCAAGTTAATGTCAAATTTTCAAATGTGAAGTCAACATAAGTTTCATACCACTTGGTAACTTAAGTTAATACTGTGTTAATAATACAGAGAACTTAAAAGAGCAGTAGGTTTATTTGAGGTAAACATATATTTTTAAAATAAAGAGGCCTAGTGGTACATGTCATCTGAAACACAGCACCCATGAGGATCACACTTTATGATGTCAAAACTCAGAGATGCTCCTGATCTATCAATCATTAACTGTTGACCTTTGAGCAACTGAGAAAACTGTGTTACATAACAGTTGTCCCTGATTACTAAAATTATTAATTTGGGGGTGGTAGATGGGGACATTTTTTAAAATATAAAATCTACAAGATTCAGGTAAAATGACTTCATAAAATCTCAAGGTCTAGTATCTCATAGATCAACTAAATATATGGAAATTCATTTAATAATCAGAGAAAAGAAATGGACTGTTACTAAACCAATGAAACTCAAGCAGCCCTTTTGTTGATTTGCTGTGTGTCCAGCACTTTGGGAGACACAGGGGATCTTTAAGCGTTTTACAGCAAAAGGGCTCATGGAACAGAGGGGCAACCAGGGCAGGGGCACTGCTGGCTGTAAGGACAGTGGTAACCTGCCCATCATGGCAATTTATATTTGTGTGTGTTTCATTCCTCTACATGTGGGGAATGTCCTGGAGAACAGGACTTATATTCATTCACCTCTGCCCCACCTCAACTCTTTGTTAGCTCTCAGCACTGTGATTGGCATGAATAAGTAGAGGAATAAGAGAGAAAAGGGATATGTAGAGACTGAAAACTATGGCACTTCCATTTCTTCCTACAGAACAAATGCCAGAAATAAGTCCTCAGGGATCAAAGTCTTGTCTTACTTTTTTCCTCCAAAGAGTGGCTGAATAATCAGTGATTTTTAAGTTCTTGAAAGTCAGAATTCCATGGCCTCTACTTCGCTCAGCTTAGGTTCCTCTTCTCCCCTCTTGCCCTCCCTTCTCATCTCCTTATGCCTGTGGAGTAACCACGTCAATTCCTATGATGGGATGGGCTGATCCATTCAAACAACTAGTTGACATGGCTTATAAAAATAGCCACACTGGGCTTGTTGGTAAAGGCTAGATTTCAAGGAAGATGAGTAGTAGTCTGAGTCAGCAGCTTGTGAAATTCAAGCAGGCAGTTAGAGTGACAAAAAGGAAGAAGAGTTGATGGTGACCAAAATGTCCTCAGATAACACATCACCCCGCTGAGGAAAGAAGACAGAAATAAACAAGTAGGTGGGAACATGTACCAGTGGATTTTAAAAGATTTGACATTATATTTGAAAAGATTGCGTTGACCTGCGCATGCTGAAACATTAAAAAAAATAATTTTATGACTTTTAAATATGAGAGGTAGCATGGAGATTAGAACAGCATACATTGCCCTAAAAAAATACTTACTATTACCAGAATCTGATTTTTTATTAATAAACCTCACAGGTTTTTGGGAAATTCTGTGGTTGGATCAATGCATGGATTCAATTCTAAAGCTAGAAAGACAGATTTTATTTTCTGTTGTGTTTCTGTCTAGCCAGTAAGTTTTAATTTCTGTGTCATAATGGTTAGTTACCCTTCATCTATTTAATAGCCATTTTTTTAAAGACCAGAATATTGTAACTCCAAGAAATAAAAAGAGGTGAATTTTGTTGAATACCATGTATTTATTTTGCACATTTTCCACATTTTCTTGAGTATGTGTAAGTAATAAAGTAATCATACATACTGGTGCCTGCCTTGTGGATATCTCTTATTAGTATCCTGTCAAAAAGTGTGGGGGACAGAAGGACAAAAATTAAAACAAGACTTGAAAAAGTGGCTAGCATACAAGTGGCATATTCATTACTGAGAATGGCCAAAATATGTTTGTCTATTTATACCAAAGGCTCTTCAGACTCACTGATTAGCTTCAAAAGTTAATTGATTGAGGGGTGATGTTAATGCTTTTTTAAAAAGCACTTTTTAATATTTGTAGTATTAAATACTTGTAGTCAGTACCTGTAGAGTATGTCTGCAAAGAGACTTATTTCATCTGGGCAGGAAGAAGCAGGAGTGGGGAGAACTTGCCTCAATTTCTTTACTTGCCTCAATTACTTTACTATCAGGGATGGATTACTAGTTTACCAAGAACATCACTGCCTCAAGGCACCTCTTCTCTGAAGCAACACATGTCTCACAGAATATTTCAAGGTTCACAGAGCAGTTTCACCTACCTTAGCAGCCGTCTGTGAGGTTTCACAGAGGAAGAAAGGAAACCACCCAGATCTGAAGTGCCTCTCCCAGAAGAACATGGAGCCAGCCAGAGATTGACACTGCATTTAAATCCAAATCTCCTCCAGACCCCAAGCCCTCTCCACCATACCTCTTGGCTGATCCCAAGCAGATAGCACTCATTTCTCAACAAACAGAAATAAAGCAATGTGCAATCTTGGAATATAAATGAAGTATTTCTCCTAAGGCTTACAGGCATCTATTATAGTCATCTTATTGACGAAACCTCTTAAGATCAAAAAAAAGATTCTTAAAACTGCTGGTCATTATTCACAAACACACAACAAAGCCTTTCAGATTCATAAATTTACATGAAGAAATAAAATTCATCCCAGAATAACTTTAAACTTTTTCGAAATAATATATACATATATATTTTCAAACAGCCTCAAGGCTGTTTTTTTTTTAAAGGACATAAATGTATGTCAAATAAAATAAAATTTGAAAGAACAAGATATTCTGTGAAAAAAAAAAGGTAATTAGATCCTCTGAAATTAACTGGAGAAACGATGGCAGGTATATTGAGAATCAGAAGGATGCAATGATAACAAGTTTCTCACACCAGAGGACACCAGTAAATGAGTGCCAGAGGTTGGCTCTGTGGATTACAGACTCTTATTAGTGTAGTCTTATAAATAATTGAAAATATTTTTGTTTTCTTCAGAGAAGAAGAAAGCAAACTACTATCAGGTTCTTACCTAGAGGGGACATACACACACACACACACACACACACACACACACACACACTCCCACTCATAGATCCCACTGGGAATTTGGGAAACAGTGCACCCCATTAGGTAATTCTCTTTAAAAGACAATTCAATGGGTATATGTCAAAGCCTTTTCCCTCTAAAGATCCCTACAATAGTGTTTGAAATCCTTCTAAAGATCCCTCTAAAGAACCCTGTGATAGCATTTTTAAAACCCTGCTACTGGAGGATCCAAGACTGCCGAATAGGAACAGCTCTGGATTGCAGTTCCCAGAGAAAATGCAGAGGGTGAGTGATCACTGCATTTCCAAACGAATTTTTACTGCCCACAGACCAGGAGATTCCTGGGTGGAAAAGTGCCACGAGTCTCCAGCATGGCTATTTCAGCTGGAGCAGCAGGTCTCCGCACCAAAACACACACAAATCCAGGCACCGTTTCAACTGGCGACCAGAACGCCTGGGAGACAGAGTCACTCATTCAATTGAAAAAAAGGGGGCTGAAACAGGGAGCCAGGTGATCTGGCTAGGCTGGTCCCACCCCACAAAGACCAGCAATCTGAAACACTCTGGATTGAGAGTTTCACAACAAGCACAGCTGGACCTGGGACGGTCAAGCTCTGTTGAGGGAAGGGCATCCACCATTACCAAGGCAGTTCACCACTACCGAGGCAGTCCACCATTACTGAGGTAGTCGACCATTACCAAGGCAGTCAGCCATTACAGAGACACTCTGCCATTACTGTGGCAGACCACCAATACCGTGGCAGTTCTAAATATACTCCTATAAACAAAACTATAAGGAAGTTCACACAGCAGCTGGGCAGAGCACATGGCAGCTCAGCAATGCCTCTGCTGGCAGACTGTGACTAGGCTACCTCCTCGCTGGGCAGGGTATCTCTGAAAAAAGACAGCAGAATGACAGGAACTTATAAATAAAGCCCAACTTTCCCAGGACAGACCACCTGGGGAAAAAAGGCAGTTATGAGTTCCGCTGCAGCAGACTTAAACATACCTGCCCAGCAGCTCTGAACAGAACAACGGAGCTCACAGATCAGCACTTGAGCTCCTATAAGGGACAGACGGTCTCCTCAAGCAGCTCCCCGACACCATATAACCAAAGAGACACCGCATAAAGGAGAGCTCAGGCTGACATCTGATGGATATCCTTCTGGGACAACCATAACAGAAGAAGAAACTGGCAGAAACCCTTACTGTTCTGCAGCTGCTGTAGGTGATCCGCAGGCAAGCAGGGTCTGAAATGGACCTCCAGCAGTCCTACAGCAGGGGAGCCTGACTGTTAGAAGGAAAACTAAGAAACAGAAAGAAATAACTTCATCAGCAACAAAAAAGACATCCACTCAGAGACCCCATCTGAAAGTCACCAACCACAAAGACCACAGATAGATAAATACAAAAGATGGGAAGAAACCAGTGCAAAAAGATGAAAATACCCAAAACTAGACGCCGCTCCTCTTCCAAGGCATCACAACTCCTCACCAGCAAGGGAACAAGGCAGATGGAGAAAGAGCCTGACGAATTGGCAGAAACAGGCTTCAGAAGGTGGGTAATAACAAACTTCTCTGAGCGAAAAGATCATATTCTAACCCAATGCAAAGAAACTAAGAACATTGAAAAAAGGTTTGATTAAATGCTAAAGAGAATAAACAGCTTAGAGAGGAATATAAATGAATTGATGGAGCTGAAAAACACAACACAAGAACTTTGCGAAACATACACAAGTTTCAATAGTTGAATGGACCAAGCAGAAGAAAAGATATCAGAGACTGAAGATCAGCTCAATGAAATAAAACGAGAAGGCAAGATTAGAGAAAAAAGAGTAAAAAAGGAAATGAACAAAGCCTCCAAGAAATATGAGATTATGTGAAAAGACCTAATCTATGTTTGATAGGTGTACCTGAATGTGATGGAGAGAATTAATCCAAGCTGGAAAACACTCTTCAGGATATTGTCCAGGAGAACTTCCCCAACCTAACAAGGCAGGACAATATTCAAGTCCAGGAAATACAGAGAACACCACAAA
>CAUYLG010077854.1:0-154968 GCA_963573385.1 Cacajao melanocephalus
AACAAGAATCCTGTTCTCTCTCCCTCTTTTTCTTCCTCTTTCTTTCTCTCATACGTTCTTTTTCTTTCTTTCTTTCACTCTCACTTTCTTTCCTCTCTTTTTCTTTCTTTCAAAATAAAAAAAAAAAGAAAAGAAAAAAAAGAAGAAAAAAAAAAAAAAAAAAAAAAAAAGAAGTATACATGTTCAGATGGGGGATGCTCATTTAGAGGGGACTAAAAAAGCCTACATTACATTTTCTGCCATTGAAGACTATAGGATAAGGGTTATCTACCTTGTTTGCCTATTAGAATCACATACAGACTTTTTAAAATTGTAGGGTCCCACCTCAAGAGATTCTGATTTAATTGGTCTGGTGTGGGGACAGAAAATTTCTGCCTGTTTATAACTTCCCAGCTGATTCCAATATGCAGCCAAGGGTCCCAGCTTTAATCTAGAAGCAAGGTTGACTCAAATTAACTCTTCTCTGCACAAAACTCTGCAGAGAAGAATTACACTCTGTCTTTGGTGGAGATATAAATTTTACAGATATAAATTTTATCAGATTTCTCATATAGCCAAATGGACTTCAGGCTCTCAATCAGTTTTAATGTAATAGATATATTTCAGGCAATATTAAGTAGACCAATAGTCTATCTTGATTCAACTAGCTGGATAATTATTCAGTTGTTCAATTCACTAGGCAGAATCTTAAACCATATAGAACAGAGGCTATATTTTTAAAAAGATTGGTAATGCCCAATAATGAAACAGAAATCGCTAGGGCCTATTGCTTTAATTGATTAGTATGATGAAGTGATATAACCTAGGCTTTTAAGAAATACTTATAGCTTGTTCTCATATCCTGAAAATATTCTGACCTAGAAAAGTTGATGGGTTTGAATTGCTCAATAATGAAAGACAATGAAGTGAAGACAGCATCATATAGCTCATTTACCTCCTCATTGTGTCTTGGAAGACTGAAATAATCTTAAATGAAGACTCCATAGCCTTTCCTGGTTATGATACATGAATCTCACCTTCACTGAGTTTCTACTTGACAAGCCAGTGATGGTGTTTAAGGTCTTATCACACACACACAAAATGAGACCTATGTGGATGCATTTTTCAGTTCATTAAAACTTTATTAATTTAGGAGACAGCACGGTGGAACTGGACTGGAACCTGGAGAACTAAATCTTGGTACCAGCTTATCATTGAAGTGGCTTTGACGAGGCCTCTTAATCAATTAAAGTCTACCTTCTTGCTTATACAACTGGAATAAATAAGACTTGTCCTGCTAGTCTAGCAAGTTTCTGTGAAGAACAAAACCACAGCTCAATAGTTACTAAAGACATTTTTCTTCAGTTCAGATTGGTTTTATTTACTCCTGACCTTCTTTGTGCTAGGCATTATACTCTTATCTGGGAATTTACAGAAGAATAAGATGCAACACAATTTTTGTAAAACTTTACAGTCATCATCTTCATAGAAGAATAAGACATAGTTCATATTTTGGAAAAGTTTCCTATCAATATCTGCAATGTGAGATACATCTATTCACTGTACCAGCTTAACCATGAGAGACAATTTATTAGTAGCTCCATTCCCACTAGGAAGCAATGCCTATAATTAATCTTAGTGGCCCTTGGTTCTCTACCTTGTCAATCTTGAGTGGGTCCCTTTGTATCTTTGGTCCATTACATATTTTCTCACCTGAAACCTCAATTGTGTAAGCTATATTTATAAAATTAATGACCTTTTCTCTCTTGTGTTGCACTCTGGCTTTCTACTGGGATGAAATTACTGTCCAAAGCTCCAGCCCTACAACGGGGGACTTGACAATTAGACTAGTTCACTCTCTCCAAGAATTAGGAGTTAAATACTTTCCAGGGATTAGTGAAAATAAAAATGTCAGACTAGTTCAAATATTATTAAGAGATTGAAGATAGCCACAGCTGAGCAGTAAACCAAATGCTGAGCACTTCTTGAGGCACACAGCCCTGTGCAACTCTTGTGAACCTAGAGTTGCTATATAATCCAGTTACTGTCTTGGGTCCTTTTCAAAATATAACCAGAGTTTTTTGTAAGTTTGAAAATAGATGACATCACCCACCTAATAATATAAATTCTCATTCTCAAAGCTCCTAATTGCCTTGGGGCTAACTACTGGACAGGATCTTTTGTTTCCTAAATCCTCCTGGATATTGCCTAATCCCCTCAGAGTAGCTGAAATGTTGATATTTTTCTTAAAAATATGACCTCACATAGAATTAGTTCACCTCTCCCTGGCCCAGACTCACACATTCCCACTGCTACAGGAGTGTACCCTGTGCTCTGTTGTCAACTCAGGGTTTCTTAAGGGACTCACTCTCATTCAAGGTGCTCCTCCCCAGCACTACCCCCTGTAGTGTACTGCTCCATGTAGCGTACCACTTGGAGGTTTACAAGTATCTGAGTGTGGCGCATGCAGCAGGTCAGCTTTCTCTTTGGATAGCTCGGCAATTTAGCTCAATAATTGCAGTGTTTCCATTCAGATAAAGACCATGCCTCCAGTAATCGAGATCTTAAAGCAGGATCAGAGTTAAGTCCCAATGCACTGAATGGCAGGCAGTTGGGCCAGAAGTCTTTGGACCAGAAGTGTGGGATTTTCTCTGGTTCAACAATGATTTGGGCATTGGGATAGCTCTCCTAACAGAGATCCTTGCTGCAGTGCCCCAGTGCTGAAACTTCCAGGCCAAAGATGAACCATAAGGAAACTTTCAGCTGTGAGGCCTAGACCTTTAAAGCTGTGAACTCAGTGTTTCTGTACCCCTGTTTACTCAGAATTCTCTCCTTTACTGCCAAGTCTTTTTTCTCCTATTTTACCCACAATATGAGCTTCAAATACACTAAAAGGCACCTCAGAAAAAATATTAAAAAGAAAAATAAATATTATGTAAAACTCATTTGCTCTTCCTTGCAAATATAGTTATTAGAAACTTGAAGGTCAATATTTTATTTCTAAAAGGAAAGGAAATACTTTTATATCCTCCAGATTTCTATTCTTCACACATAATGAAGTTCAGATTGAAATTTCCAATTCATATTCAGGAGTATGGAGTTTTAAGTTAACTTCTTCTAAAGTAAGTAAGTTACATTACTTGCTTTTTTTCCACACAGAGAATGTGTGTTCTCAAAGACAATGGGAATAATAGAATACCCCATCATTATTCATTTACTTTGTCTCACTTATCACATACAACAGACTCTGAATAACAATTCTAATACTATCACAATTAATGATGAGTATAACAATGGTTAAAATTTTATTTTGGCTTGTGTTCATGCTTTTCCCTTTCTCTTCCAATTTTTGTATTTTGTTTCAAGATATCTTGCCGCATGCCTTTAAGGATTATACTAATGCTATTATTTCCACCTTCCCCATTCTCTTCCTGTTTTTTTTAATGGTCATCTGGGTCGATATTGTCAAGTACACTGTATGCTGTTTCAATAGGAGGCTTTAATTTTGTTTGTCTGGGGGAGAAGATTTTCTTAATTATTTGTTTGGCTTTTTAAAAATTTTTATTTTTGCTTTGGTTTGGTTTGATTCTTCAACTCCTATTACTGGTACTCTGAATCTTCGTTGCTGACGTGGTTTGGTTGTGTCTGACTCCAAATCTCACGTTGAAATGCGATTTCAGTGTTGAAGGTGTGCCTAGTAGGAAGTGTTTGAGTCATGAGAGGAAATTCCTCATGAATGGCTTGATGCCCTCTGCTCAGTAACAGGTCAGTTCTCAATCTGTTGGTTCATGTGAGAGCTGGCTGTTTAAAGGAGCCTGGCATCTCCTCCTCTCTCATTCCCTCTCTTGCCATGTGACACACCTGCTCCTCCTTCACCTTCCACCATGAGCAAAAGCTTCCTAAGGCCTCACCAGAAGCAAAGCAGATGCAGGTGCCCTGTTTGTACAGCCTGCAGAATTGTGAGCCAAATAAACCTCTTTTCTTTATAAATTAGCCATTCTCAGGTATTCCTTTATACCAATGATAAATACACTAATACAGTTGCCTATCATCAATTTTTGTCACCTTCTCTCAAATATTTGTATCTCTTTCTTTTCTATGTTACAAATATTCCTTTTTAAAACCTTCTGTGATAATTAATGTTGTCAACAATATTCTGAGTATTATGAGTTCCAGGGATATCTTGTTACTGCGTTTTGCCATAAGTGTTCGTTTTTTTGTTGTTGTTTGGCCTTTTCATTGATATTTCTGTTTTTATATGGGATTTGGGAAAACTAGTCTGCTACTGCTTAAACCGTTTTTCTAGAACTCTTTCAACAGCAAATATTCTTGCTTATTTAACAAAATAAACCCGATCTGCCCATTAGTAGGTCACAATCAATTATTTCTTTTATTAAACAAGACATTTATTGAGTTTCTACTACCATAATAGATTTTATAGTCTTTTCAAGTTATTCTGCTTATATAACGAAAGTTGTATACATACATGCACAATGAAAGTTATATATGTAATTAACTTTCATTTTATATATATGGGATCGCATATATATATATGGGATTTTAATAAAGTTAAAGACATGCATATATATATATATATATATATATATATATATATCCACCACTCTTTTCAGTTGGTTTCTAGGTGATGTTTGGCTATGTAATATTTATGTTTAAGAATGTTGATATGACATATCTTTGCACTGGTTTTAAAATTGTTCAGATTCCCACTGACAGTAACAGAATTTGAAATAATTGATTTTGAGGAAATCTTCAAAGGAAATACGGTTTATGATAGTGGTTCTCAATTTTCTTTATGTCACTGATTTATTTACCTAGAAAACTTCTAAAAAATATAAACTCTCAGGCCTTTTCATAAACTTAATATGAATGATTCTTTGGGAATATGTAGTTTGGAAGACTTTATTTATTAATATAATACAGAAAATAGTTGAATAGCAAAATTCTAGAGGCAGGGGATTACACAAAGGATCAATCAGCTATGTGTACTAAAACTCACAGGAAAGATCATTAGTACTTGGGCTGAAAATGAATACAGAGGGAGACAAGTGAAGCAGGAATAACTAGTCAGCAGGCATTGAGAAAGTTGAGGAAGGCACTTGTATAATATTATGGTTTTGTCTTGTAGCGTTTGTCAAAATTCAGAATAGGTGTGGCATATATATGGCATGAATACCAAAAATATCACCCTCTAGAGTTCATGTAAGACTTGGCAAATTAGTTATGAAACTCTTTTATGGTGAATCTGAATATTGCCTCATAATCCTCATTTAAAAAAACAATGACAGTAACAGTTTTCCGTGACTACAGAAAACTCTGTGCAGTCACTGTCAATAAGCTGGACATGGCCTGTCCGTCAAGATATATTTGTCATTCTTATTTATTATCTGAGCATTTAATACATACAAAAGTGGAAGTCCTGGACTAAATCTCAGAGAGGTGATAGGTGGTCATACCTTCAGTTTCTTAATATGCTAATATACAACTAAGGATACTATCTGAAAAAAGACTCAGGGTGCATGAGTATCATTGTCTAGAAAGCCTGATTTGTGCTGTAGGCTGTGCAGTCTGTTGCTTTTAGTTTTTTAAATAGTGGCATGTATATGATATTTTGGTGGCATCAGTCACTCAGGATCTATGGGAGGTGAACTGAGTTCTAGAGATTCTACATGGTAATATGATCATTCCACTGAAACTTGTTGAGTAATTATTGCACAAGACAACTTGTTAGAAAAATTACCATTACCTGTATGAGCATGTATGGATCACAAATTTTTTTGATTTTATAAAAGAAAGTTGGACTAAATATGTGTTTTCAAATTGTTCTACTAGAACTGTCATGGGCCCACAGGAGAATTTCAGGCAAATGGCCTTGAAGCTAACTATATCCTCACCAGCACCCCATTTCCCTCCTAAAGAAAATTCAGAAGCATCTCTGTGCTTTTACTTTTTGTTGAAAGATTTCTTTAATAAAATTGATTCATCCCTAGGTCCCCATCCAGTTCTTATATATTGTGCTTTATTTACTCAAACCACTAAAGTGAGCAGTAAGAGTTTGGAAGCAGTTACCCAGGAGGATAAAAAGCCATCAGAGATAGAAACAGTGATATGTTCAGCTAATGCTTCACAGACCTATGTGTGAAAGATAACTGATTCATCTGATATTGGGAAAGTTAAAGACTGTTACCTGAATAGGACACAGGCCACCCCAATCTTTTGTCCTTTAAAGTTTTTAGAAACAAAAAATTGTGCATATTATCATTACAGTTATTTATATAAAAGGTTTTTATAGTGATAAAATGACATGCACTTAAATTTATACACATGATTTTACAAATAATAATACAGAACTCTTTCTCTCATGGCCTGAACTAAAGGACTGCATTTTAGTTTGTCTGCATATATCTATGCAATCTAGCAGCAGACCCTTCTCTTCCCCTTAGTTGAAACTGAGACAATACAGAGAGAGTAATTAGATAAAGTTCATCTGGAAAACTATGGTAGCTTTCATGAAGACATTTGACTATCAGCTGCTAAAACTTAAGCCAAAGTTTCTACATTTGTACAACAAGTTCATATAAGGTATTCAAGAAGGTCCTCTCCAGTGTGTGGACATTTAAGCAGAAAACTGTGAAAGAAATGGAGAAATAAGAGATGTAGGAATATAGGACTAGAACATGCTGAATGGTAGGCAATTTTCGTTTCTAGGGTTATATATTGGGTTGATGATCTACTATGTGATTATTTTGGGTAACATTCCTCTTACGATATAAATGTTAAATCTTTAATAGCATATCATCTTTTGCTAATTGGCAATATAATCCCTCTTCACTGGAATATTTAAGAAGAAAATGTTAGGAAATTTAGAAAAAAATATAAATAATAAAAGGAACAGCTGTCCTGTAATCCTTCAACTAAATAATTCTTATGAATTTAGTGCTTCATATTTCTGAATTTTTTTTCTATGCCTAACTAAATATATATACCCACCTCCACTAACACAATTTTTTCAATACAGATATTTTTGTGTCTATATGCATCTATATCTATATGCTTACTTATATCTATACACGTCTGTATCTCTATCCATATCAGTATATATATCAATCTCTCTATAGATCTATTTGTAAAATTTTATCTATCTACTTTTCTTTCTTCTCCTATTTCTTCACAAAATTTAAATTATATGTGTTGGTAGGTACTTTTGGTTGACAACCCAAAGTCATTCTCATACACGTTCTTTCTTGATCACTCCATAAGAGGGGTTAGAACCAAATAATCATTTTCTCAGCCCCCAATCCCCACTTGAATCCAGACAAGACCAAGTGCCATGCTTTCCAGAAAATAATGAAAAAATAAAGTTTATATTACGCTTAATTTATGTACTCCATATAATAATTTATATACTTAATTTCTATTTAATTAATGTATCATTACTACCTCTTCACAGACATAAATGTGAACCTAAAATTGCTTATCATTTAAATATAACAGTCATTTTTAATAAACTGCACATATTTAAAGCATGTGATTTTGTAAGATTTATCATGTTGTCTTATATCCCTTTATATTATCTTAGCCTGCCTCTCTTGATCTGTGCTGATTGGATTTCCATACATTAGTTTGCTCTTATATCCTCTAGTATACATTCTAAAATTTTGTTTAAATGAAATCATCAGTATGGTCCTTTCTTTCCCCTCTGATCTGATTCACTCACCAAATTTGTTTTGAAATCCATGTATTTTATTGTGTGGCTGTGTGGGAACTTGTTTATCCATTTACTTGCTGATAACCATTTGGTTTGTTTGTTTCAGACAGGGTCTTCCTGTGTAGCTCAGACTGGAGTGCAGTGATGTAATCACAGCTCACTGCAGCCTCAACTGCTTAGGTTCAAGTGATCCTCCCACCTCAGCCTTCTGAGTACCTGAGACTGCAGGGGTGCACCACCACTCCTGGTTAATTTTTGTATTTTTGGACTAAAGTTATCCACCCTCCTCAACCTCCCAAAGTGCTGGGATTACAGACATTAGCCACCATGCCCAGCCTTGTTTTCATTTTTAAAATGTGATATTTTAAATATAAAGATGTGTTTCTTATAATTTCTTAAATTTAAAAAAATTTTGCTTTTAGGTGAGATGTTTAAATCACTTATGTTTAGTGTGACTATTGAGACAGTGAAGTTTAAATCTATCATTCTATTTTCTATTTGTCTCATCTATTACTTTTCAACTTTCTTTTTTTCTTCCTTTTTCTTCATCTGCCTTCTTTTAATTCATTGTTTTTTTTTAAATAATTATATTTTATCTTCTTTGTTGGCTTATATAACTTATTGTTATGTGATTGTGTTGTTTATCACAACCTACCTTATATTAATATTATACTGCTTTATGTATAGCATAAGAGCTTTATAGCAGTTCATTTTTATTTCTTCTCTCCCAGGTTTTATGTATTTGTTACTGTATATTTTACTTCCTCATATGTCACAGCCTCACACTGCATTGTTATTTACTTTGTTTAAACAGTTAATAATCATTTGAATACATTTAAAGAAAATTTTTTATATATTTGTACATGTAAATTACATATGATGTTTTCCTTCTGTAGATAGATATATTTCTATCTGTCTGGTATAATTTTTCCTTTTTGCAGTTCAGGTCTACTATTGAGTTCTGTAAGTATTTATGTTTCTGTAAAAAAATTTTTATTTTTGCACTATGTTTTACTTGGGTTTAGCATTGTCAGTTGAGTGCTTTATCTTCCACTACTTTAAAGCTGTTGCACCATTTTCATCTACCTTCAATTATGTCTTATGAAGAATCTTACTGTGGTAAGCCGGGGCAGCCATTGGACTCACCTTGTTTATATAAACGTTAGAGATCATTTTCTTTATCACCTATTCCCTATCTCTTGAAAGCTGTTGTTTCAAATGTTAAAGTGTTATTTGTGTGTGTGTATTTGTGTGTGTGTGTGTGTGTGTGTGTGTGTAGTTGTTTCATGCATGTGGGGATATCTGATTTATCTTACTTCACGTAAGTCAGAAGTGGCACACCTTACCTAGTATTTTTTTTTTTTTTGAGATGAAGTCTTACTCTGTCACCCAGGCTGGAGTGCAGTGGTGCCATCTCGGCTCACTGCAACCTCCACTTCCCAGATTCAAGTGATTCTCCTGCCTCAGCCTCCCAAGTAGCTGGGATTATAGGCACATGCGACCATGCATGGCTAATTTTTGTATTTTTAATAGAGACGGGATTTCACCATGTTGGCCAAGTTGGTCTCAAACTCCTGACCTCAAGGGATCTGCCCACATCGGTCTCCCAAAGTGTTGGGATTACAGGCCTTACATAATATTTTAAAGGACAAAAATATCTCACTTTAATGAATCTTACATTGAGCAATATTTAGATTGTTTTTTCTCTATTTTCTCATACAAATAGCATTTGGATTATAATTTTCTATGTACTCTTTTTGTATTTAAGATACTTTCAGACTTGTTCTTTTCAGTTTACAGAATTCCTCATTTAAACTGTGATCTTTATCATTACGTGTTGTGATAAAAGTATAGCATTATTACATGTTGTGATAAACACATTTTGAGAAAGTATTTATGAGGGTTTTCCCTGTTATGTACTTCATGTAAAAGGTAAAGCTGTAAAAGATCCAAGCTTCTAGGGAATTACCAAGATAATTTTTCCCTGTATTAGTGTTAGAAGAAAGCCTTAGTTTGCAAACAGAAAATAACTGAACAAGATAAATATATTACTCTTTAAATGAATGAGAGAATTATATTTCTTTGATTAGAAAATGTCTTCAATATTTTCATATAAATTATGTCAAATATCCCTTTTCTAAGAGATTGTTCATACAATGTAAAGAAATCTTAGAGGCATACATTGTAATTTTATTTTACACATGTAACAATAACTCTAAGAGATAATACAAGTCACAGCTCTGTGTTTTAAGATTTTGTTTTCTTTTTCTTCTTTAGCATGAGGTTTAATTTTTAAAGAAGTTGAACAAAGTATCTTCTTGATTCAAAGACTAAGAATAAAAATTATGGCCAATATTTTTATTATATTCAACAGTCTGTGAATGGTGACCAAGACATATGAGGTTGTTGTGGAACAAATCTAGCAATCAAGGACACCTTAATAGCAAAACTTTTGAGATCAACTTAACTATAAGATCAAGAAATTTCTTTCAGTAACTAGAACCATAAAATACAAATTCTGAGAGAATAAAAAATAATTTTTAGATATCTTTGAAATTTGGCTAGAGTAATTTTTAAAGCCAGAATTTTTCTCTCTTTTTAAAGTTTTATGAGAAATTTAGCATCATGGTAAAGAATGCAGGCTCTGGATTTTGGACTGTCTGGATTCAAATCTTGAATCTTCAAATTACTTATCTGGGCTTCACTGTCTCATCTATAAAATTGAGGATTATAATAATGCTTATCTTACATGGATGTTATGAGGATTAAATGCATTACTAGACATAAAACATTCAGAAGAGTGACTGGTAGATTGAGGAGCTAGATAAATGTTAGCTATTTGCCATTAGCCCTGAGCTTTCCATTAACTATCTGTCTTGATAAGTAACTTGAGAATGTTCTTTAAATTCTCTCAGCCTTTGACTTCTCATTTGTACAGTAATGTGGTTTTATGTTTGCAAGTAAATGTTATCTTAAGTGCCAACTCTTATTGATTAGCATTAGGTACCTGGATCATAGTATTTGGAAAAATTGTGTTTGGCTGGGTAGAAAAAAGAAAAAAAAAAACACAGCATCAATTAGCTCTGTCTGCAATGGGTTCAGTAGACAGAATAATAGCATGCACACACACATACACACAAACATAAAACATTTATTGCATATTTGTACAAACATATATGTGCATATGTATATGCTATATATTGTCCCTTTCAGCTTCAAAATGATAAAATTAATTTAGCTCTTTTTAAAAGAGTTAAACTCTTAATGAAATTACTGTTGCAATGGGATTTGCAATATTATTGCACTTCCAAACACCCATCTATATTCCTACATTTGGGACATTTTTCTGTTGAGTGGCTAGGCCTGCATTCCTTTGTAGAGACTGAATTTGTTCCATACTCATGATTCACTCTTTGCAGCCATGGATATGTACCCTAACTTCTAGTAATGTGATGTGTCTGCCTGAGATTTAAATGCTTCACATTAAAAGGAAGAAAATAGACTAGATTCATGTTGGTGAAGGTGGAACTAAGGTAAAGTTTGTGCATTCAATGTCTTCTTCTCCAGACTAACCCTGTGGAATGACTATATTTATTTGTGACATGGTGGATATCATGCATAATTGTCCAATCTCCTAAATATTCTGTCAGCTGTCTTCTACCATGTGACTTAGTCAATTCTATTCCTAGTTAGCTTTTACCAGTTTTGGCTGCTTACCCCAAGAAGTACAAATGTTACCTGGAATTGCACAGTCTCTCTGTTAACACTTATCATGTGCCTATGCCCTAATAGGCACTGTTTGACTTCAGTGGACTAAACTTTCATTGATGTTCATATTTAAATAACATGACATAAATGAGATATAAACAGCTCTCTGTACAAAGAAAAATACCATAAGAAAAACATATTTAATGGACAAAATTAATAGAGATATATAATTTTTTCTTCATTTATGTGTGAATGGCCAGAAATCATACCTAACCTATTGTTTTAATCCATTTGGGCAGCTATCACAAAATATCATAAATTTGGTGGGTTATAAACATGAAATATTGATTTCTCATGGTTCTGGAGGCTGGGATGTCCAAGATAAAGACACTGGCACATCCTGTGTCTGGCAAGGACCCATTTTATAAATAGGGCCTTCTTAATATACCTTCACATGGTGGAAGGGGTAAGATCTTTCTCAGGATTCTTTTATAAGGGCACTAATTTCATTCATGATGTTTCTAACCCCATGATCTAAACACATCCCGAAGAATCTACTTCCTAATACTATTGTCTTAGGGGTTAGAATTTTAACAAAAATTTATGAATTTTGGGAGGACAGATACATTCAGTCCATAGCATCTGTCCTTTACAATCCAGTAAATGTCTACCCCTTTTTAAAATTATTTTTGGATTCTCCATTCATTCCTTTCTTTGATGTGCACTTTAGTATACTGATTATATCACTCACTAAACAATTACCATGGATTTACTATACAAAGTGTCATCTATTAATTTATTTGTCATGAGTACTAAACTAAATAATAAAAACTGCAATGTTGGGGCCATTTTTTAAACAACTTTATTATAAAACAACTTCATAAAACAAACACATTTTAAGAGTGATGAAGGATTGTGTTAGTGATGATTGGAACTGTCAGCTTTACTAATGGATTTTTCAAAACAATTAATTACCATGAATATTCAAAGTATTAAATATGTATATAGTTAGTGATACAGCAATACTACGCAGTTATGTCATAGTCTATATCACGCATGTATCAAATGTGTCTGTACGGGTTGGGTGCAGTGGCTCACACCTGTAATCCCAGCACTTTGAGAAGCCAAGGTGGGGAGATCACCTGCAGTCATGAGCTCAAGACCAGTCTGGCCAATGTGGTGAAACTCTATCTCTACTAAAAATACAAAAAATTAGCCATGTGTGATGGTGCATGCCTGTAATCCCAGCTACTCAGGAGGCTGAGGCAGGAGAATCACTTGAACCAGGGAGGTGGAGTTTGCAGTGAGCCGAGATCATGCACTTCCCTCTAGGCTGGGTGACAGAGCAAGACTCTGTCTCAAAAGAAAAGTATGTGTATTATTTGTCAGTAGTTTTCATTGACTTCCCAGGCTTTCTCATACAGAAAAAAAGTATTTTGAAAGGTAGCTCTCCTTACTACTATACTACCAAAGCTAGTAGAAAAGAGTATTTTTGACACTGAAGAACGTATCTTTTCAGCGATTGTGTTGGTTGACCCCTCATACTCACTGCACCCCAAATAAAAAAGTCTAACTGGTAATGTAATTAAATCCTCCTACTTTATAAACTATCCAGGCTAGGGGATTCTGTTTTAGCAGCACAAAACAGATGCCAAACTGAGGATAAAGCCATATACAAAAAGCTATAAACAGAAAGGAACAACAAAAAACTAGAGTTGAAGTCCTGACGTACCAAGTTTGGTACCTCCCAAACTCTGAACCTCTTGTTACATGAAATAATACATTGTTTAAACCATTTTAATTCAGGGTGCAATGTTACTTGCAGCCAAAGTCTTCCTAACTTATATAAACCCAATGCAAATTGTATTGCATTGAGATATTAAATTTTAATAATTTGAACTGAGATTTTAGAATAACCTGGTTTATCATGTAAGCTTCAATATATTATCTAAATATTTTCCTCACTTATTAATGGGAAATAATTACAGGCCTTAATTTATGGGGTTTTTATAAGGATTACACAGGAAAGTTTATGCATAATGTACATTTTATTTGTTTTATGTTTAACTTGTTTGACTCTCCCCCCTTAATCTATTCATTTATTAATCTCTACAGTTTTATTAATTCCATTGATCTTTTATAAGGACTAATTTGGGGTTTCCTTGATTTTTCTCTATGGTTTTCAGGTTCATTGGTATATGTTCCGAATATGTTCATTCTTTTCTTTGGCTGAAATTATTATTCATTCTCTAGTTCCTAAAACAGAAGCTTAGATTATTAATTTTAGAACTTTCTTCTTTTCTGGTATATGCATTTAATGCTATAACTTTTCCTCTAAGCACTGTTTTTGCTGCATACTACAAATTTTGATAAGTCCTGTTTTTATTTTTTAATTAAAAATACATGTCAAAATTCTACAGACATTCTTTGACCCATGTGTTATTTAGAAACATGCTTTTAATTTCCAAATATTAAGAATTTTCTCAATATCTGTGATTAATTTCTATTTTAATTCCATTGTAGTCTAAACATATTTTATATGGTTTCAATTTTCAAAAATATGTTAAACTGTGTTTAATGCCCCCAAATGTAATCTATCTTGGTAGATGTTCTATGTGACCTGGAGAGGAATGTATTCTGTTGCTAGATAAATTATTTTATAAAAGTTAATTAGATCATTTTGATTAACATGGCTGCTCAGGTCATCTGTATTCATATTGATTTTCTACTTACTTAATCTATCTGTTACTGAAAAAGAGATGTTGTAGCCTCCAACTGTGATGATGGATTTCTTTACTTTTCTCTTTTATTCTATTACTTTTTGCCTAATGAATTTTGATTTTTTTTGTAGGTCATACATGTTAGGACCACTATATCTTCCTTAAGAATCAACCCCTTTATCATTATGTAGTACTTTTCGTTATCTCTGTTAAACTCCCTTGATCTAAAATCTGCTTTTTCTGAAATTAGCAGAGCTACTCCAACTTTCTTTTTGTTAGTTAGCATGATAGATCTTTCTTCATCTCTTCTGACCTGAGTTTTTATATTTACACTGTATTTCCTGCAGAAAACATGCAGTTTGGTGTTTTTGTTTTGTTTTTAAATCTATTTTTACAATTACTATTTGTTATTTAGATCATTCACATTTAAAGTAATTTAAGTAGGTGTTGCATAATGAGAATACAGGGACATAGGGAGGGGAACATCACACCCTGGGACCTGTCAGGGATGGGGGGACTAGGGGAGGGAAAACATTAGGAGAAATACCTAACGTAGATGATGGGATGAAGGATGCAGCAAACCACCATGGCACATGTATACCTATGTAACAAACCTGCATGTTCTGCACATATACCCCAGAACTAAAAGTATAATTAAAATAAATAAATAAAGTAATTATTGATATAAATGAATTGATACATATCCTCTTTTAACTATTTTCTATTCATTGGGATTTTTTTTTCTCGTTTTATTTCCCTCCCCTTTTTCTGCCCTCTTTAGTTTTAATTAAACATTTTATATAATTTCATCTCTAAACTTAGCATTATCATTGCACATTGTTTAAAGTTTTACTGGATGCTCTAGAGTTGATAATATGCATTTTTAACTACCAAAGTCTACCTTCAAATAAAACTACACTGCTTCCCATGTAGGGTAGATAAAAAAGAGTTTTTTCAATTCATCCTTTCTGTCCCTTGTGACATTGCTGTCATTCATTCATTTCACTTACCTACATGCCAACACAGCAGTACTATTATTGCTTTAAACAGTTATCTTTTAGATCAATTAATATATATATACACTTCATTAAGATTTACATATATATATATATATACACACACACAAACACACATATATTTCATTTTACCTTCACTTGTTTCTTATCCAATGGTCTTCATTTTTCTTTCTATAGATCTACCTTTCTGACCTATATAATTTTTTGCTACTACCTGAAAAACTTCCTTTGACATTTTGTGAGGCAAGTCTACTGGCAATAATTTTGTTTTTGAGTTTCTGTTCAAGAACGACTTTACGACTTCTTAACTTTTAAAAGATTATTTTGTTGGATACAGAATTCTAGGTTGGTGGGGTTTTTTTTCTATTTCTGGTGGTATTCCTATTATGTATTTATTACACCTTTTGTAAGTGTTCAACCATTCCTATATATTATGTTCTGTTATTTTCATTCTTCTTTTTACATTTCTGTCTGGGGAGTTTCTACTGATATATCTTCAAGCTCACCGAATCATCTCCTAGTTGTGTCCAGTGTAACAATGAGCCTATAAAAGAGCATTCTTCATTTGTTACATTGCTTAATTTCTAGCACTTTATTTTGTCTATTTCTTGTAATTTTCATTTTTTTAATACTTACATTTCCCACCTGCTTTTGCATGTTGCCTACGTTTTCCAGCTGAGTCCTTTGTATTATTTGTCATAGTCATTTCATACATTTTTGTGTAGATTTTGATTTTTATATTATTCTATTTTGCAGTAATTCATTTTTGCTATGTTTTACAAAATTATTGGTCTGAAGCAGATTAAAAATTTAAAGAAAAATATTACTCTTCAGCACAGGTAGTTTAGTGTCACTGGACTAAAATCATAGTCATTTTTAAGTCCTTGTCTGGTGATTCCAACATCTGTGTCATATCTGAGCCTGTTTCTGATTCTTGCTTTGTCTCTTTAGGCTATGCTTTTTCTTGCCTTTTGAAATGTCTTGTAATTTTTAATTTTACTTTTGTTGTTGAAAACTAGGCATTATATATCCGATAACAGGTCATTAAGTGTGAGGTTTCATATTAATCTAGTGAGAAATTAAACTGTTTAATGTTTGCTGTGGCTATTGTTGCCAGGGGCTTCAAATACCTCTAGCACACTTGTTTTGCCTCCCCTGTTTTCTTGGGTCTTCCCTAAGAATTCCTCCTTAGATAGAATTTGTGTCATGAAGCCCTTTTAGCTACAATCAACAGTTACACTGGAGCCCCTTTGATGTGCTGGAAAGGTATGGGGTAGGGGAAATATTTAGTAATTTTCTGATTAAATCTCATTATTATCATTTTCATTTTTTTCTGCTTACATTACTTACCTGTTCTTTCACGAGAGTTTCTACAGAAGTATGAATCTCCCTCCAATCTCCTTTCTCTGGCTGACAGATCCCAAAGCTATATCCTTGAAACTCTGGCTTCTGTTGACTGTCCATTTTCTCCCTTAGATGAGACAGGAAGATTAGATGGGGCTGAAATGGAAATGGAAGAAATGCCCTTCCCCGAATTGGGATAAAGCTCTGGTAAAGTATTTTCCCCTAGGGGACAGATCTTTGTTATGTAGAACATTCTGGGTATATGTAACAATTATTATTATTTTTCTTCCTTGTCCCTTGCCAGAGTCATGAAGGATTTCTTCTTAAATCTTCACCATGAGAACCTGGTGAGGTTTCTGGTGTTAAAGCCCATGAAAGTATGTAGTCTCTCTGTCATTATGATCCCAGGCATTTTTAATTGAACATTAGCCTCCAGCAATTTGTTAAATTATTATTAAGAGTTTCACCAGTTTATGGCTTCAACTTCTGTTCAGTTAAGCAGATCTCAGCTTTGACTCTCAGGATGCACCCAGTCAAAATCTGCAGAAATAGGTATCTCTCCAAATTTTCTGGTGGCTCTTTGCCTTGCAAACTCAGTTCTCCTATGGATCCATAAAAACATTTAATTTTCAGTATCTCCAGCTTTTTCTTGTAAGGGTAAAACTGATGACTTCCGAACTTTTTACATGTTGAAACTGAAACCTAAAATCTCAGGTATTTTCATATTGTTATTTCCTGGTAGGATGTGGGGAAATATAGTAACATCACAGAAAGACATTCCACAAATTTGGAAGGACCCAGACAAGAATATCAGTAAGTTTATCAGAGACTTCATCTGTTAACTATAACTAGAAGACTTTAATGAATACCAAATATCAAACCTGGCTTTTTCTATTGTATTCATTGGGTCTTCTGAATCACGGTTCAGAGCCAAAGTCATTTTTGTTTGTTTGTTTTCTATCAATATTATATCTCTCCCAGAAGGTGTTTCCTGAAAAAGCATTACCCAAGCAATCAAATTATATCTTAGAATGTTTTACATAGGTGAGGAACTGTACTATTGTGTTTGAGTCACATAAGAAGGAGGCCTCTAGAACTATCTTGGGCAACTCTTATTTTACAGATGGGAAGATTAAAGATCAGTGAAGGGTAGAAACATGTCTAAAGTCACAGAGCTAGATATCAGCAGAAGTACAACTGAGACCTATGAGTTCTGCTTATCATCATTTTCAAAATAATAGTTTTCCAAAATTAATAGGCTTGCAGTCAGTACAGTTTCCAATATCAAATGAACCAAATTATATTTCTCACTTAGCAAATCCAGAAACCCATTTATATAGTAAAATTTCTGAGAAGATCGACATTTAATTTTCCTAAGGGTCATTTTTATTAATTCTATTTTTTTTGTCATAATGTTACTGGAAAGTGTCCTGATGCAGACCTCTGAGAGAGGGTTATTGGACCTCACACAAGAAAGAATTCCAGGCAAGTCTGTAAAGTGAAAGCAAGTTTATTAAGAAAGTAAAGGAATAAAGAATGGCTACTCCATAGGCAAAGCAGCCCTAAGGGCTGCTGGTTGGCTATTTTTATAGTTATTTCTTGATTATATGCCAAACAAGGGGTGAATTATTCATGAGTTTTCCCAGAAAGGGGCGAGCAATCCAAGAAACTAAGGGTTCCTCCCCTTTTTAGACCATATGGGGTAACTTTTTGACGTTGCCATGGCATTTATTTGTAAACTGTCATGGCACTGGAGTGAGTGCCTTTTAGCATGATAATGCATTATAATTAGCGTATAATGATCTGTGAGGACAACCAGAGGTCACTTTCATTGCCATCTTGGTTTTGATGAGATTTGGCCGACTTCTTTACTGTATGCTGTTTTATCAGCAAGGTCTTTATAACCCGTATCTTGTGCTGACCTCCTATCTCATCCTTTGACTAAGAATGCCTTAATATCCTGGAAATGCAGCCCATTAGGTCTCTGTCTTCTTTTACTCAGACCCTGTTCAAGATGGAGTCACTCTGGCGAAAACACTTCTGACAATAATAACTACTGGCATCTTAGAAACAGTTGTTTCATGAAACTGTTTCGAGAAATATGTTTCTTACTCCTTCCTACCCCCGCTTTCTGTGCCCCTCTCTCTCTTCTTCATTTTCTCCCTTATTTGTGTTTATCCTCTGGGTTACACACTTCTCATTGTTAGAAATCATGGCTGCTATTCTTTTTCCTCTTCCCATACTGTCCACCATCAATTTTGACTGTGTTGCCTAAAACATGCAGAACACAAAGCACTCGGCAAAAATTTAAACACAATTGATTGACATTTGGATCAAGTTCAATGTTATCTTTTCAAAACTCTGGGGTCTCTGTCCAGCCTTTTGCATCCCTGCAGTTTCCTTTTTCTTTCCTTTTTTCTATTTGTTTATTTATTTATTTTTTTACATTTTCTTCCTCTTCTTTTTGTTTTGTAAAGGATCAGGGTCAACTCTTTATTTTAGATGTCTTGTAGCTCATTTCTTTCTTGCCTGAAAGCTGGAGAGCACATGAGATTTTGGTCTAGTTTCTGAAAATCGGGCTACTGATGAGGAAGCAATTCTTGACAGCAGCGTGCAGCTTTCTGTCATTTTCTCTGACGACTTTGCCCACCACACTCAAGTGTCCTTTAGCAAAATGACTGGAATAAGTGGTGCATTTTCCGGGACACTTTCTTCCATCTTGTGCATCAGCAGAAAATCACAGCAGTGGTCTTGATGGACAATGGTAAAAATAAGACAGAAACTGCTATTATAAATGTGAAAAGTCAATTTGAATGTCAGGAGCTGAGGTAAAGGAGGCAAGCTGAAAAGAGCTGTAGTCTGAGAAAATGAAGACAGGGTACTGTATCTTGCTCAAGCTTAAAGCCATACACTCAAGCCCCATTTGAGCATATTACAACAAGTGATTTTCATTGTAGTTGGTCCCTGGGTTGTTTGGCTTCCCGTAGGGAACTCATACTTGTGGTTGGGAGTATACAGTGCCCCACAACACAAAGTTCATCATAGGCAGAGTTAATTACTGAAGCCACCTTGGGAAGTGTCATTTTCTCTTAGAAATCATTTGCTCTTATATCTAAAGGCATGAGTTTGATACTCATGGAAAACTTGAAAGTGATTGATTTTGAACAATTTGGCATTTGGGAAAATCTCTTTATAGCTATTCTCCAACCATCAGTATGATTTTCTAAAGGATTTTATGTAAATACTCAATTATTGACATATTAATAGGGGATATTTGAATACAGGGGGAAGCATTTAAGTAACTTAGGATGTTTCAGAGCTTAAATATGCAAATAAGCATTAGAAATTTAAAAGACAAATATAGTATATATTATATGCATAAACAAGGTATCTGATCATGGAGTTCTTATTTTTTAATTTAATTAAATTTAATTTTACAAAGGGATACGCACATTGTTAAATTCAAACAATGTAGCATAATACAGAATAAAAAGTAAAGTTCTTTCTAACTTACTCAATCTCTTGTAAACCAACTGTAAACATTTTGCTGTACAAATGTTTAAAGTTTATGTGCAGTAATATTTTTACTTTTTATGGCTCCTGATTTCATGTTTTAGAAAAACCTTTGTTATGTATAAAAATTCTGATTTTTTATTCTCATAATTTTATAGTTTTAAAAATATATACTTTCCTAATCTATTTGGGATTGCTCTTCTGTCAATGTGAGAAAACAGTCTAGACCTTTTCCCTCCTCCATGTATCCAAATGAATAAAACCCTTTTCTCCCCATAGAGTGCATGAAGCACTATTATTATTCCAGCAATTTGGGAAATAATGTCCAAACCTCCAGTAATTCATAATTTGGGGCTCTGATCCATAGATATTCTTCATTAATGGCCATGTATCCAGGAAAATAATTCAGCTTTTTCATTCAGTTTTCTACAAATGTCCATTAAAATTCTGGGAAGCATAAATTTTAAAAACCAAATCCATGATTCAAACATACAATTATTCTATAACTGCATCCACAAACTTGTCATCCAAGTGAAGACTATGGAAACTCCTCTTCCTCCCCTTAAATAGCCTTTAAATCTTGAGAGGTTTCTTTTAAGTTCACTTAAACAGAAACTTATTTAATCTTCACAGAAGTATTAATACTTTAAGTTAGGGTTATTATACATTAAATAACTGAATTGAAGAAAGCTTTTATGTTCCCAGCAACAATTGGCAGAGTCAGTGTTTAAACACAAGCTATGTACTTGCTCCCCCATCTCTCTACCTGTCTGTGCTTATTTCATTGACCACACAGCTCGCACCTCTGTAAAAATGTAGGTTCTTTGTGTTGATTGGCTCTGTGATTCTTACTTTTGTCCAAGGTGAGTGCAAATACTTTCAATCAATTTAATCAATGTTTATAGTCCATATTAACTACTTTGGATTAGTAAGAATGATCATATAAAACAATTGGAAATAAGAAACATTATATGAATGTATCATGTATATAGACATAAATATTCACTTCTAACCAAAGGTCCACAAGTTCCATGAAATTGCATATGAAAAATTTCTTTCTGAATAACTTTTTAGTAACTGTAAAATGTTCCATTCCAGTATGCACAAAATTTGATTTATTTGAGTACAGTTAGAGAAAAAAGAAAACTAGTTTTTAATAGGAAAGGAAGAAAAAGCAAATGTCAAAAGTAAAACTTTTACAAAAGCCTTCCCAAAGCTGAAGGAAGATGAGGAAAATAAATTTAGGTCTTAGACGAGTTCTGTGTGACCAGTTTTTGTGAGAAGGAAAATAATTGAACCAAATCAAAGGAAGTAATGGAGGAAGCCTTGCACAGCTGAAGTTGGAACCCACCAAAAACTTGAGGGGCAAGAGTGAATCACTCTCCAGTCATAAAACATATACTGAGTCTAAGGCAAACAAACATGCCTCATATCTTCATCAGTAGGTGTTTATCTTCAATAAGTACAAAAAATTGTATGGACTTCTGGAAATTGTAGGGAAATCATAAAAAGCTTCTAATGAGTCAAGATAAAATAGTTGGAAATGTATAGTACTCCACCCACCATTCTTCTTTAAAAATGGTTCAAATTGTTGACGTTTTCTTACTTATATATATATTTTTATGTTTTACTAAGCTGTTTTATTATTTTGCTCTTAGGAAGATTGATTTATTTACAAAGCTTTTTCATAGGTTAACCATACATATTGCCTCTCTTAATCCTATTTTCCCCAGAAGATTTTAAATTCTTTAATGTCAAATTGTCCTGCAATGGTGACTGTCAGAAATCTGACCCCCAGAGTTGCGGGGAGCCTCTTTCGAATCTAGTTCCAAGTGGTATCTTACGAGCGAATAGAGAAAAATGAGACTGGAAAAATAGGCTGGAGCAAGTCTATGTGCCAATTGTATCTTCTTACCCTTTAACATATAATTAGACCTGGCAGGCATATGGCAAATGCTTTTACTGTGTACTTTGTGCACACAATACTCAAAACCATTTCCAAATGGTGATTTCTGGTCCCTCCTTTCTGGCCCACCAGTAGTCCCTGTTCTGTGAGTGTCCGGTATAATTCTGACCCCTAGTGGTTGAGGAGGCTAGACCTAAGACACATTTCAATAAGCATTTTCTGTAGGTTGTCATGCTCTAAACTGCTAACCTATTTAATTTTTTAATTTTAATTTTTGCATCTAAATCTGACTTGAAGTCAGCTTCATCTCCCTACTGTTTCCTGATGCAGTGTACCTCTTACTCTATCTACCATGAAATCCAAAGTTGTTTTTATTCCTGGTTGATAGGAATGGGATGTAAGGTTTAATGTGAGGGAGAATGGTATACGTCTTTTACCCAATCAAAGGATCATCCCCCTTTATAGAAGGCTGACAATAAAAACTACATTATGAAACCGAAAGTCCAACTTGTATCAGATATATTTCCCAAGATTTTCCAATTTGAGCTCAGAGAAAACTATGATTTTCATTAGATCCATTCCTGATGATTACACTTTGTATCTAGAAATCTGTCAAAATCCAGATATTTCATATGGATTGCATTAATATCTAATATCAAGTAAGTACCTAATAACACTAATAACACCTTAAGATAGTTGATGGAGTAGATTAAAATGATTAAGCCAGAGACAGGGGAGCAATGCATATAGACTGGGTCATTTTGAAAGCAGGATATTGACAAAGGTATAATCAGTATTGTGAAGTGAAATAGCATACCTAACATTAAGATATCGTTGAAGATGGTAACTGTATGTTCACACACAGAAAAAAATGTGATTGCATTCCATCTTTACAGGTTTTTTTTGTGTGTGAGGAAAGGAGAGATTGTCACCCTATTTTGTGGTTACATAAAATAAGGCACAGTTAGTCTACCCATCTTATCTGAAGTTACAGTGCTAGTTTATGGCAGAGTGTAAAATTAAGTGGATGTTTTCGGATTATAAACTGAACTTTTTTTTTTTTTTTTTTTTTTTTTTTTACCTTAGACACATGGGAGGACCACTTCTGTGAGGTCCTTTGGTAGTCACCTTATTCTATCTAAGAGGACTTAGGGCAGTTGAGAGAGTAGGAGAAGGGGCAGAAGACAGAACAGTAGAATGAGGAAGGATTACATGAATTTAATGCCATCATTTTTCTAACAGAGAGCCAACTAGATCACACTGAACTGAAAAGCAAATGTGTCATTTTCTGGGAGAACCAAGACTGTGAATATTACCAGTTAATAAAACAGATTTCAGGAGTGGAATTTTAGTCTCCAGTTGGACTTTATCATTATCAGTGTATTTTTGAGTCCTTCATTATTTTAGGCACTGTGAAAGATAAAATTATTTTAGGCACTGTGATAGATAAAATTATGATAAAATCAATAATAGTATTTTATTGAGCACTTAGTATCTGTTTTAAATAACCTATGCCATGTAACCTCATGGTAAACATGGGAGGTATGTATTATTATAATAATTATTATTTTATTTTACTTTTTGAGACAGAGTCTCGCTCTGTCACCTAGGCTGGAGTGCAGTGGCGCAATCTCGGCTCACCACAATCTCCGCCTCCCAGGTTCAAGGGATTCTCCTGCCCCAGCCTCCCAAACAGCTGGGATTACAAGTGCCCATTACCACACCAGGCTAATTTTTGTATTTTTAGTAGAGACAAGGATTCACCATGTTGGTCAGGCTGGTCTCGAACTACAAACTTGTCCAAGTACCCTTGCGAAATATTCAGAAATAAGGTAAATGCAATATAAAAATAAAGACCAAAACAGAGTAAAGTTAGCTGGAATTTCAGTGTATAATAAAATTAGACCATTAACAATCAAACTATATAAACAGAGCTATTTCATGTCATGTAAATCACTGAGTCAAATTATTTTGGGTTAGCCTTTTAAAGGAATGGGTGCAGAGAGACTATTTAAGAGTTGTTTTTTTTTTTTTTTAAATAATACAAAAAATTAGATATGTGGAGGATTTACTTACTCTGTGACTTTATCATGAAGATGTAAGCTTGTGCAGAAAAGTCACTGGGGCAGGAAATTATCTGGCTATGACTACTCTAGTGGGAAGGCCATGGAAAGAGATTTCATCATGATCCCATTATGTAAAGGAGGAGGAGGAAGGATTGAGGACAATTTAAATAAAAGAAGAAGAACATTTTAAAAATAAAACAAGAAGAGAAGAATCTACTGTGATTACTTTTCATTACTTTAAATGACTGAATATGGGGACTATTAAACAAACAAATAAAATAGAATGTAAAGTAATCAGCCATATCTAACTAATGCTGATTGAATATTAAACTTTTACTCAGGACTCTACCAAGTCTTCAGGATCTGGGTGTGAAATCATATAGGCTTTTCTATTATTGAGCAAGACACAGCACCAGTTTGACATCCTGGTCTTCATGAAAGTTTCTGGTTTCTTTATGCTTTTTAATTTGGCCATATTAACTGTTTTCTAAATGAGGAGTATCTTACCTCTAATAAGATTAGAGCATTAGGAAACTCTTGGATGCCATTTACAGATTTATAATAATGTATCACTGCAATGGAGCGGTTCCTAAGCAGTTCTAAAAGTCAAAGATGCAATCAAAATTAGATATTTAAATTAATTTAACATCTTGAACTTCATATTCATGATTCATGTTGAATATGTTTCTTGATTACTTGGAGCCTTCATCTCTTCATTTGTTAACTAGAACGAGTTGCTTCAGCAAGGTCTTTGTGAAGAATAAATGAAATATATATGTGAAAATATACATAGTGCCCAAATACTACTTAACTATTGTCTATTATGTGTGCTTCCTTTCATCTCTTTGCAGTTTCCTAAGCTATGAAGTATTGTTGGCCTCATGCTGAAAATCTTCTGAATGATACAGGTTCTTTGGGTTTGTTTGTTGCTATTGCATACAGGATTTTTGTAATTTTATTGACATCTACGTTGCTACTGGTTTTTCATTTTCCCACATTTCTTATTTGTGTGTATGTCCATTCAGGCTTTCTTTTCTGTTTAATTCGCCACTTCTAATCTTCTGAAGGTCAGAGAAACAAGTCACAACCTTGATAGAATTTCTTTTGAAAAAATGAGCCCTAAACTTTAAAAGGAGGTTTGTGTGCATCTGTGGACATTAGTGGGTGGGCTGTGGTGCACCCGTTTTGGCCACTAATAACTTTAGCTAATTTTTCTCATACTTCTTCCTTGTGCCACAGCTGTGTTAGACATATAATAGCTCAAGAAAAGTTTTATTATTTTACTTTTCTATACACATTTCTAGAGGGCAGAGACTATATCTTGTAAATCTTTGTTTCTCCAGTGCCAAACGAAGTTATTACATAAAAGGCATTTCATAAGCATTCCCAAATACACAATGACTAAAAGTTAAAACTCTAGGATAGAAGGCCTCTGCTGCTACTGGCGGTGCATCATGTCTAAAATGGTGTCACTGATCATCCCAACTTCAAATAGCTCTATTGTGCTTCCCTGTGGCCCACAGTTGTGCTTGTACTGATTCAGCAATGAAAGAAAATGCACAATAAAATAAAATGCTGTGTGAAAGCTGTTTACATATTACATCAATCTCTTTTTTCACTTGCTTTTTGCAGATACTCTCTTATAATCTATTCAGGCTTTGGTGCTATCAACATAAAGGTGAAAACCCACTGGGCTCATTAGGACAAATTTCTTGGTGAGACTAATGATCAGCAACATTAATAGGCCTGAAGTCAGAAGCTGTAAAGAAAAATGGCATGCTAATTTTGCAACCTGAGTAAAAAGTACTCTTAAAATGTTGGAATAATCTTAGTAACTTCATACCTACAACTTCTATCAGAAATAAGTCAAGGTTAGAATAGGAGTATAGGGGAAATTCCAGATGAAGATGAGTGTAACGAAGTCTTTTCCTTCAAAGAGGAGCCCTTCCTAACTTTGTGATGAAGATCTTCAGGTTAGGAAATATGTCGTTTCAAATGTTTTGAATTTTCAACCACTGTACTCTGAATGTGATGAGTAACAGAACCTTAAAATCTCTCACATGTAGGCAACAAAGATCAGAGGTTTTCAGATGGTATATTATCCTACGGAATACATATGTACTGGACGCTTCATATGAATTTACACAGGACTCTTTCTAAATGACTGGAACTATTTCAAACTCTATGACATATAAGGCATCCCCTCTTTTAACTGATAATCTCTACAGATAAGACTAACACAAATGGAAGTTTGTCAGGCATTATAACAAAGCATAATATAAATGCTACATTGTCAGAATAGACTGTCAAGATAATATAGGGATAGATGTATTTCACCCTATCAAAAGTAAGTATCACTTCAAGTTATGAAGATAGTCTCAGGAAAGAATTAGGAAATTGGGATTTAAAGGCTGGAAGGGAAGTTAGAAATCAGTTAAACAAATGTGTTTCAAACATTTTCTAATTAGTGAAATTAAAAAACAAACTCTTAAGCAGAAGGTTAATAGGCAACTTTTACAAAGTATAATTATTGCAGTTGAAGTTAGGGGATGGAGGGATTATTCTCAGGGCCCTACATCCACCTCCTCCATCTACCACAACATTCTAAGTACATGTCACTGGAGCATCAGAGCCTTACTCAGTCCAGTATGAAAATCTCTGAAGATAGAAGTTGGAAATGCGTCAGTTACAACTAACATTAAATATGGCCAAAATCCAAAATAACATTTAAAGGGAAGTAATATTTCTCCCTTAAAAACTAGTCTGAACTATTGATGAAATTGATTCAGATATTCAATAGTTCCATCAGTAATGAAAATACTTTGTTTTATTTTTGTGATTGGTAACATATTTTTATCTTTTTCTTGCCTCACCATGAAAATATAGCTGCTGTAGCTCCAGATTTTCTTGTCTTTTTTTCTTTAAGACAAGAAAACAAAAGGGTCAGCACAGTGGCTCACACCTGTAATCCCAGCATTTTGGGAGGCTGAGGGGGGCAGATTGCTTAAGATAAGGAGTTTAAGACCACCCTGGGTAACATGGCAAAACTCTATCTCTACAAAAAACAACAAAAAAAATTAGTCGGGCACAGTGGTACACATCTGTGGGCCCAGCTACCCTGGAGGCTGAGGTGGGAGGATCACTTGATCCCAGGAGGCAGAGGTTGCAGTGAGCTGAGATCACACCACTGCACTCCAGCCTGGGTGACCTAGAGATACACCCTCTCAAAAAAAAAAAAAAAAAAAAGGTGCAGGGGAGTGGCAGTGGCAATGTCAGACACACAAGTCGTCTCTTCACAATGAAAACATCAAAAGAAAAGCATATCAGAACCTCCTCACGTGTTGACTTTTATCTCTTTGGCCATAATTGTGTTAGATGGCCATCCCTGTCTACCAAGGCAAATGGGGAAGAAGTTGTCTCACCTGATACTGCATGTATTTATTTACCCCTGAACAAAATTAGGCTCTATTTTCCAGGAAGAAGGGGGAGTGGTTAATCAACAAACCTTTATCTGCCACTTTTATACCATTTTTAGCAACATTTTTGTCCTTGGATTTGGTTAACATTAACCAGTAAGTTGATACTGGGGGTTGTGCTTATATTCTCAAACTAGATCTGATGAATAAATCAAATCTGGAAAAATAGAAAGACAAGGAGAAAATATTTCAAGTGCAAGAATAGTAGTTCAAACATATGAAACTAGACATCTACCTTCATATTTAATGGTTTACCTTGATTTTCTTTTGGTTTTTGAGAAAAGGTGCTGCTGTGTTACCCAGGCTAGAGTGCAGTGGCATAATCTCAGCTCACTGCAACCTTCACTTTCCAGGCTCAAGCGAGCCTCCAACCTGAACCTCCCAAGTAGCTGGGACTGCAGGTGCGTGCCACCACACTCGACTAATTTTTAAATATTTTTGTAGAAATGGGGTCTTGTTATATTTTCCAGTCTGGTCTCAAACTCCTAGGCTTAAGCAATCCTCCTGCCTCAGCCTCCCAAAGTGCTGGAATTACAGGCTTGAGCCACTGGGCTCCGCCTATCTTGATTTTCAAACCTCATTTGAAAATCATTCTTCTGTTCTGCATTTCACTCATGTTTGAATATAATTCTTCAATATTTTCTAGTTGTAATTGTTTTACTATATGTAAACTCTTTTTACTTCACTTCTAATAACTTTACTTGGCTGAAAGATTTCTCTCTCTTTCATTGTGACTGTATTGATTTGAATACAAAAGTTAAACAAATTAGGGAATTCTTCATTAATTTCTGACTTTTATAAATTCAAATTTCAGCTCTGTGTTTTACTGGGTATACAAATCCGGGTGAGTTACTTAACACCTTTGTTACTCCTTTATCATGTGTTAAATGAGAGTAATCGTAGTACCTCCCTCATAGGGCTGGTATGACTCATAGTTCAGTGACTGCAGGTGTTGCCCTCAGAAGAGTGTCAGGCACACTATGCAGTCACCAAGGGTTGGCTATTTTATTAGCCAGCTTGAGTTACCATAACAAGACACCATAAAAACGAGTGGCTTAAATAACCCAAATATATTTTCTCATCGTTCTGGAGGCTGTAAGTCCAAGATATGGATGTAAGCATGATCAGGCTCTGGTGAGGGCGCTTCTTGGCTGGCAGACAATGCCTTCTTGCTATGCCCTCACATGGACTCTTTTTCATGCATGCACTCAGGGAGAGATGCTCTCTCCCGCTCGCTCTCTTTCTCTTCTTATAATACCTCGAATACTAAGGCTAATATAGGGGCTCCATTCTCATTATCTAGTCTAATACTAATTAGCTCCCATAGGCCACATCTTCAAATATCATAATACTGGACGTTAGGGTCTCAACATGTGAATTTGGGGAATATAAAAACACCCCCTCCATCATGTTTTGGACTATTATTACTGGATGGTGAGCTTCCAGTGTGCTGGAACTCTCTTTCCTTACATATTTTCACAAAATGTGTCACTGTTGACATAACACTTCCCATAGGCAAACCCTGAAATTAGAGTAATTTACCTTCCATATAATGATATATAATTCTTATACCTCTTTTCTCATTCAACTAGTCCTTTTATTCTGCTTTATTTTTCCTGAGTTGAAAAAATCGGTCTATAGGCTAATTATTACTAAAATTTTACTGACTTACTATTTCACTCCACTCATATTTCAATAGAAGTTACACAAAGTAGAATATGCTTAGAAAAAATAAATTACCAGTAGTAGAATTTAAGGCAACAGAAAAATGCTAGACAAAAGTAGCTTTCCCATATTTTTTCCTAGTTACTATTACTGAGATAATTATGTATTAACTGCATATGAAAGCACCATTTTAGGCATCTCTTCAAATACTCAAAAACCACCTATCATATAAAAATGAAATAGAAGCAAACAGAACTAAGTAACTACACAAAACAGTCTGGTTTGGAAGACACTTAGCAGCCTGGTATTTCTAATCTTAACAAAAATTGTTCATGTTTTTCAATAACTGGGATACCTGCTTATTGTAACTATGAAAATCATCATTATATAATTTCCCTTAAAGATCATACCCTTCAAAACTCTTTGCTTCTTTGACTTAGCCACAATTCATCAGGGTTTCTCTCAGATGGAAGAGGTCAAGGCAAGGGTATCAGGAGCCTTCAGGCATCCCTTGAACAATGACGTATTCTGCCATGGAAGATCTGATTTTGTTTTTCAATAAAAATTAAGCTATGGACATGAACATTCTTGGCAGAATATACCAATATCATCTTTATAATGTTTCAATTTGATTTAGCTGAACAGTGTGTCCCAGAACTCACTTTTCTACATGTCACTGATTAGAGTTGGCCACAAAAGAAAGTTGTTCAAGTTGAACAGAAGAGTCTACTTTTGGGATTGAGTGTAGGTCCCGCTCTGTTCTAGTGGCCACATGTTTTAGCAGCTCTGTAGCTCACCTTGCTGGTAAGCGCAGCAGTAAGGCATATTGCCTCCTGGAACTCCATAGGAGCTCTTCCTTCAGCTTCTTCACATTCTAGGCCATGTGTGAGTGTGGATGCACCACAAAGGTGCCAGCTTTTTCTGCAGACTCCCATAGCAGTAAAGTTAGAAACTTGGGTATGAGGAGAGACTAACATGGGTTTGGGTAAGAAATAGGCTTGGGTCCAAGCTCTCCCTGCTTTCTCCTATTTCATGTTCATTTTTTCTTACCAACTGCCTTTTCTGTGACTTCAGGCTCTGGTCTAGATATAGAAGTAGAAGAAACAGCTGAGCGAATGCTGGTAAACCAGCTCTAATAATTGCATGACATCAAATCCTTATAATAAATTCCTTATTCTAATGATTTCTGGTATTTTACTTCTCAGATTGAACAAGCATGAATATATGACCAAATGGTAAAAATTTCAAAGCTTTCTCTGATCATTCCAACCCTTTAAAATGTATCTTTATTCTGCATTCACTTCTCATCTAAAATGTTAGTGCCGGTATATTTTTAAGTGCACATCTTTTGTGATTGTGCAACCATTTTCATCTTCTAATAACCCCTCCATATTTCTTCATGTCTTTCACTTCAGCTGATATTCCTTTATTTATATAATCATTCATTCATTCATTTTGTAGACAGTCTCTCTCTGCTGCCCAGTCTGGAGTGCAGTGGTGCAATCTCTGGTCACGGCAACCTCCTTCTCCTAGATTTAAACGATTCTTGTGCCTCAGCCTCCCAAGTAGCTGGGATTAGAGGCACATGCCACCACACCTGGCTAATTTGTGTATTTTTAGTAGAGACAGGGTTTCTCCATGTTTGCTAGGCTGTTCTCAAAATTCTGACCTCAAGTAATTTGCCCACCTCAGCCTCCCAAAGTGCTGGGATTACAGGCATGTGTCACCATGCCAGGCCTTGATATTTACTTTAGAAATGGTAATATGAATTCCCTGCTCTCCTGCTCCCCTGCTCTTAAAGAGTTTCAATGAAGAAAACTTTCTAGTCAATTGTATTCTCTGAAGGAAGGGGCAGAGATTCACAGAAGTACAAGCAGATTTGGCATGGTACTGAGATGTTCCTGTCATCTGAAGAATCATGTCCACCTTCTAGTTTCTGAGTACTATGAAGACCTAATGCAGCTGCTAAAGATCATGGACTAACTTATTTTGAGGGCTTTATTACACATTAGTTAGAGGTTTATGAAGGTTCTCTTTGATTACAGAAAAGTGTTCAAATCCAAGAAGAGAGAGAAAAGGAAGAGAATCAAGCTGTAAAGGCAAAAGCTATCCAAAGTCTGGGTTTTGGATGTCCAGCACTGTGAGGGAAAATGATGAGTTCTAGAGAAATGCAACTGCAGTGCTGTTTAAAAAGTTTTCTGTGGCTTAACGTGTCAATTAGGGTGAGTGTTGGGAGAAAAATGAGAAGTATGAGGTAGGGTTAGCATATTGAGAAAATGTTAAGGCATAGACAGGAAATCTTAACCATCAATTTATACTTCAAAAGTTTCCACTGTGATTTAAATAAAAACCATGTAATATCCTGCCTATATTTGTGAATAGTGTTTTTTTGCTTCCCCCAAAGATGCTAAAAGAGAGAGTCCATACCACATAGTTTACTTAGAAAATCTTCCACTATCCCTTCTGCCATCATTATGACATAACCACCTCTATGGACATACCTCATTGCATTTCAGTTTCTTATGCTATGGCAGCATATAGCAGTGTATGCTCTTTTTCAATAGTGTTGCACAGATAAACTTATCAAGCCAAAATTACTTCTGCATTGTGATCAAGACTCTGGAGGGAATATCCAAGCAAAGTTGTGTGTGTATAAATGTATGTATGTACATATGTATTCCCTGAATCAAGTATTGCTATAGTCTTATTCTCTGCCATTGATCCAAGGAGGTTGTGGCCAAAGTCAACCAAATGTTCCTTGCTATACAATTTACCCACAAATTCTTCACTCTATTTTCCAACCCTTGTACTGCTACCTGAATCAACTAATTTCCTTCTAGACATGTGTCTTCCCCTACTGGTGCAATTTAAAAAGATTTGTGAAGACTCACTCTTTTCAAAAAATATTTAGGGATTATAGTCCTACAGACCAAGGTTCATCATGACTTTTATTTCTCCTACATTCTTCTTTAGTCTTGAAATATAAATGTTTCTAAATATTGCTCAAATTCATCTACTTTTATCAATTTCCTTGCTATCACCATGGCATAAATTATCATTTTCTCTCTCAAGTCTCAGCATTTCTTACAGGATCCTGTCACTCTCTAGTCTGTTACCCACATGGTGATAAGAATGATATTTTAAAGGAAATATAAGAAACTATGATTATGTCATTGCCTTGCTTAAAGTGCTTCAATGTCAGTCATCACTGTAAGAATAAATATCTAGAACACATGCAGAATGTGTCTGCTGTCCACTTCAGAGAGTCAGTTCTAGCCATTTTCTCCTTGCTTTATTGTTTCTGCCACATTGACATTCTTGCAATTCTTGGAATATGCCTATGTTTTTCTATATCTTAGAGTCTGTTCAATGCTATTTCCTTTGAGTGTCACACTCCTTATTTAGGTATACATCTTTCACAGCTCATTTCCAACTCTAATTCTTCAAGCAAATATTCATGTGATTGGTTCTTGACTCCATATTACATACTTTCATTGTACCTATATTACTTTCAATTACAGAGCAACCATAAATTAATCAGGTAATGATTTCTGGTTGTAACATTTGTTACTTCCCAGAATGTAAACACCTTTAGGGAGATTATGTTTGTCCTTTTACTGATGTATTCCCAAGGAATAGTACATTGGATTATATTTTGAGAAAAAAAAAATATATATATATATATAATAAGTGAATGGTGGGACTAGGATAAAATTTTTAAAAAATGCTTAGAAAGACTAAATTCATAGGATTGGGGGTTAAACATTCTGTAAGGAAGACAAAATCATCTTTTTCTGTGGGACCTCTCTCACTCCCTTTCTATTCTTGTGTGCTGTAGTACATCTTCAACAGTTGATGATTAAATAACTGAGTTTACGGAAATAAAAGAAATAAAACCATTCTGATTTCAAAGTAATAAATAAGCTCCTTGCTTTAGTTCAGCTATTTAGAAATAGGTGTTCCACAGAGTTCATAAATTAAAAATGGAGCTCACCTCTATGGCAAAGCTGTCCTTCATTAGTCTTTTTAAACATTAGAGACAGAAACATTTCATTAGTACTTGGAAGATGGCTAAAGTTCAGACAATTTTTTTCTTTTTTTAAAGTGAAAGCAAGTTTATTAAGAAAGTAAAGAAATAAAAGAATGGCGACTCCATTAATAGAGCAGTCTATTTATCTATTTTTATAAGATGATGCTTTACGGAATAGCTTCATTTAAGATATATTCCACTAGGGCAAAGAGAGTAGGGGAAACTAGGTTTAGAGTCCAAATATAGCAAGCATATTTGTATTCACTGCAGTGGGCATTGAAGTCTATTCAGGATGGGGTCATCACATTGGGAGAGATAAGGTGAAAGAAGAGTAAAAACATCCTTCAATTGCGTAAGGCAATGGATATAGGAGAAGAATGATAAACACATGCATCTCTCTTTAGAGAGTTAGATGCTGGAGATATTTCTGTCCTCCATGCTCTTTATCAGTATATATTTCCTTGAAAACCATACAATATTAGGTTATTTTTGCTGCCAAAAAATGAGATATTTGTTTAACTAATAATTTATTTGTTCTTTCTTTTCAGAGGGCACTTGGCTTTTATTCACAGATGATAAGTAAGCTTTTTCACTTTTTGCATATCTACTGTGTTTTCCAAATAAAGGGTCTACACAATTCTCTGGAAGAAAATTATCCACAATACTTTTATGAGTTAATTTATCATATTGAAATAAAGCAAGATTTCAAAACGAGGTCGAACAGTATACAAAAGTAAGAGAAATAGTACCTTACATTTTGATTTTTGGGATAGCTAATAGTTTTTGTAGCTGGGAATGGTGATGTGCACCTGAGTTCCAGCTAGTTGGGAGGCTGAGACAGGAGGATCACTGGAGCTCAAATGTTCAAGACCTATTTGGACAACATAAACATTTTTTTAAAAGTTTTTCTATGTAGATACGGCATGTTGCCATATTTATTAGGGTGTTTTAATTGAGATAAAGCACTATTAATGAAGAAAGCAACCCCTCAACCCAGGCCTAGCTGCAGGTCTCAGGAATCATGCCCTGTGAATGACTAAGCCACTATCGCTGATCACACAACCAGGATGGCATCATGTTCTTACAGACACCAAAACAGGAAAGGTTGAATGAGCAGCACTGGGCAGGGGTTAGGTGCAGAAGGGGAAAGAAGAAGAAGCACTAGCAGGAGATGGGAAAAATAATTCCCAATATCTTTCAGATAAATCATTAAAAATCTATTGGCCTCAATTACTCCAAAATGTAGGCTTAAAATTGACCTGTATCTTGCATCCTGAATAGTTAATTTAGCTATTGACTCCGTAAGACTATGTCTAGATGTTGTCTTAAGTAAATAATTAGAAATGAAGAAATTATGAGTGAATGAAATACTTAGTGCAGTTGTATTTATAAATAAATATTGAAACAATAGAAATGTTAACATTAGCAGGATAATTAAGCAAATTATGTTAAATATCTGTTATTTCACCATAACAAGAAAATGTTGTTTAATTATTTTAGCAAAAATGATGTTTACAAATGTTGCCTGATAAATATCTACAGTTACATGCCACACTATATTGTACATTTGTGTCTGATGTGTCTGGTATGTGTGTGTGTGTGTGTGTGTGTGTGTGTGTGTGGGTGTGTAACCTAGAAAGAAGACCCAAAGTTTTATTTTTGATTGTCTCAGTATGGTAGGAAGGAAGATTACAAATACTATTTTTTATATTATAGTTTTTCAGGTATCAGTTTTTTCAGCTTTTCAGCTGTTTCCATGAAAGCATCTCCTATTTTTGTCAAGTGCCTCTCATCTCTCATAGCACTCATTCTTCTCACTTTCACATTATACTGAAATTCTTTGTGTGTGTGTATCTGTCTGCCCTTTTGCCCTTTAGAATTGATCAAGAATCAAGTCATATTTATCTTTATATTCTTAATGTTTAGCATGGGGGGGCTACATAATAAAATGCATTTGTTGAACTGCATTAAACGACAGGAACATAGATGGCTTTTGTAATTAGAAGAAAACAATTATAATTTCAAAGATATGAACCTAATTATTTTTGAAATTCAATTCAATGTGCAGGTTCCATGAAAATAAAAGGAAAGAAACAAGAACATATTCTTCACAGATTCATAGCCTGACAGAGACTAAACATAGAATAATAATTTGTTAAGGTAATATTAGAAAGGCATAGGTCTATATCAGGGGAGTAATAAAAAATAATCATTCTGATTGCAAGTGATAGAAACTCAACTCTAAGTAGCCTATGTGCAAAGCTCATTGATTAGCTCATGGCACCAACCAATAAGAGGAAAAGGGATTAGTTAGTCATACAAAATGCTCCCAAAGACCTAACTCTTCCACAATTCCTTTTCTTTCTCTCTTTCTTTCTTTTTATATCTATTTTATTTTTTGTTTCCTGCTGCATGAAATTTTTCTTTTTAAATTGACTCTCTCTACCATCTAGAAACATAACTCTTCAGTTGCTTTGATGAATTTAGCCAAGGTTTATAGACAGAAAGATAATGAAATTTGCTTTTTTTTAAGTAAAAAATTTTAGTAGTGGTACTTAATTGATCTCCATTCATCAGGTGATATTCTTTGATCACAGTTAATCAACATGTTTTTGGGAGGAAAATAAGCTTTTACCAAATGACGGTGGTCTAGTTCTGGACAAAAAAATGGTAAATGTATACTACAGGATATTTGGGAGGTTGTTACATAAAAATTAGTAAGTGAACTTGGTTTTGAAGGTGAATTAGACTCTACAGGTAATGTAAAATAAGAACCATTCTTTTAAAGATAATAGATTAAACAAAAGATTGAAGCGATACAACATTCTTGGTGAACCTATTGTTTTTGGAGGTACGTCTGGGACAAAAGATAAAGAGGAGGCAGTAAAAGAGGGCAAGAAGATAGGATAGGGCTAGGTCATGAAGAGAAGAGAATACTGTCCTTGATTTTTTTCATAATTGGAAATTGTTTGATTTTTTTTATTGCAGTAAAATTACCACTATTCATTTACGGAACTTTTTCATCTCAAACAGAGACTCTGTACCCCTTAAACAGTAACTCCTCACTCCCTACTCCCTCTAGCTTCTGGCAACCTCTACTATACTTTCTATCTCTATGAATTTGGCTATTGTAGGTACGTAATATATGTGGAAGCATAGAAAATGTGTGCTTTGTATCTGCTTTATTTCATGTAGCTCAGTGTTTTCAAGATTCATCAATGTTGTAGCATGTATTAGAATTTGATTCTTTTTAAGGCCGGATAGTATTTCATTCTTTATCCATTCATCTGTTGATAAACCTTTGGATTGTTTCTACCTTTGAGCTGCTGTGAATAATGTTGCTATGAACATTGGTATGCAAGTATTTGTTTGAGTCCTTGCTTTTGGTTATTTTGTATATATACCTAAAAGTGGAGTTGCTGGGTGATACTGAAATGCTATGTTTAACTTTTTGAGGAACTACCATACTGTTTTCACAACAGCTGCATGATTTCATGTTGCCACCAGCAATACCAGCAATGCACAATAGTTCCAATTTCTCCACATTGTAGCCTACAATAGTTATTTTTCCTTTTATTATAGCCATCCTAGTGGGGGGAATGTCATGTCTTTTTGTGGTTTTTATTTTCGATTCCCTAATAACCAGTGATGTCAACTATCTTTCTATGTGCTATTGGACATTTATATATCTTCTTTGGAAAAATGTCTATTTAAGTTATTTTCTCATTTTTGAATTGGGTTTTTTAAACTGCTGAGTTGTAGTTTTATTTACATATTCTAGATATTAATCTGTTATGAGATAGATAATTTGCAAATATTTTCTCCCATTCTAGTGGTCTTTTCACCCTTTGATAGTGTCCTTTGCTGTATAAAAGTTTTCAATTGTAATGAAATGTAATTTATCTATTTTTTTTTATTTTTTATTTTTATTTTTATTTTATTTTATTTTATTTTTTGCTGTTGTTGCATATACAGGTAATTGGAAATTTCCAGTGGAGGAGTGATATAACTAAATTTGGATATTAGAATCCCTTAAATAAATAGTGCAGGATGATTTAAAAACAGAAGAACTCAAAATAGTAAGACAAGTTAATAAGCAATGGCAAAAGGCAAACAGGTAAGCAGACTGAAATGCCACAATTCTTACTTGCTCCACTTTCAACATCTTATAAAATGAGTAACAAAAATACAAACAAGAAACAATTTATCAGCAGAAACCATGTATCATACATTATATCACAAAATACTTTAAAAAGTGTCAGTTGAGGAAATAATGTGGAAAATGTAGGTGCAGCTTAGGCAGCTACACACCTTATACTTACTCCCCTTATCTTTATGAAGAGGTATTAAATATAGGAAATGAATCAAGAAAACTCTGAGAATTCTCATTAATGACATTCAGATTGAAATGAAGAAAAAATGATATAATTAAGTAGTCAATTGAATAATGATAGGAAAATCCTCATAAATAGAAATTCCTACTTAGAATTATTGTAACCTCATCAGAATCAGTTAAATCCTGTAGAACTCCCCATTTCCAAGTTTCACAGTGTAGTTATCAAATAATCTGAAGATCAGTTTCATCTATCCCATAAGATAATGATAACCCTCCTCTACTACTCTCCTGCAGGTAGATAAAATATTTAGCCAAACTTTAAAAGAGATTAAAAAACCAGGCTCTACAACAAAGGGCACACACTGTCCTAGAGGCACATATCTCTTCTTTCTCCCTTCTGTTCTCAGGTTAAAAGTATAAAATGAAAAAGATTATTCCTGTCTTCAATGTAAAGCTTGAAAAATAATACAAAGAGATTTCATAAAGCAAAGTAAATCTTGTATATTAGAATAAAAAAATTAGATTAACTGCTTAAATAAAATGTATACATGATCAAAACAATTACATGGCAACTATGCAAACATTATTAGAAGGAAATCATTCTAACATGAAAATGGAATAAAAGAACATATACAAAAGAAGAAAAAGTTGAAGACGAAGAACAAGGAAGAAGAAGAGGAGGAGGAAGTAGGCAGCACCAGCAGCATCTCAGAATAGAATAAAGTTTAATTCAAAGAATTTAAATCCAAACTTTCAAGGGGATAAGTAAATTGAATAAAATGATATATTCAAATAAAACTGAGAGAATAGCTATGGGGGGAAAAAGAGAAAACTAACATTTCAGAATATTATAAGACAGAGTGAGAAAGAGTTGAACACTGACACAGGAAAACATATTTTTCCAACATGAATAAGTTGCTCTTTTTATTCAAATGTACCTTAGACAACAACTACAAACTTTTGGGGCAAACACACACACGCACATGCACACACACATACACACACAACAAAACCTGCCTGAAAACGTAGGAGAGTTACTAGAAAGAGATAAATATTGGATCAGAGTCAATACAATGAGAAGGTTTCTAGCTCCACAGGTTTCAGGTTGAGGGCAAACTGAATTTGTAAGACATACTATATAGAAGAAAAACTCCGAAAACTCACGGATTTTCTTGCATGTAGGACCAAAGAACAAGGTAAAAGCCACCAACAGCAGTTGATGGAAATTAAAGATAAAAATCCAAGAAAGAAAAAAGCTGGAGAGGAAAATCTTCAAATTCTGTGTATAAATAATTTCCCATCTCTTGCTGATGACTAAAACTTGCGTAAGTGGCATGGACACCAGCAGCACAGCTAAAGAAAAGAATGCCTAAACTAAGATCCTTTGTTCTGCTCCCTGCAGGAGGAAAAAGAGTTTGCAAATTCAGTTCAGCCAAGTTGAATGTTTCTAAAACAAATAAAATTACTGAACATTCACCATTTAATCCTCAAGAGGATTATAACAGATTCTCTAGAGAAGAGCATATCATTCAAAATGTCTAATACACAATTCAGAAGTACACTATATTGAAAGGAACTGGAAAACACAACCTACTTAAAATTGCAATCAATGTAGACTAACTGAGACAGCATAGATGTTGGAACTTGCAGAATTTTTTTTTTTTTTTTTTTTTTTTTTTTTTTTTTTTTTTTAAAGAAAATAAACCTGTTGACCCGGGTGGTGTGCAGTGGCGAGATCTCCGTTCATTACAACCTCCACTTCCCAGGTTCAAGTGGATTCTCCTGCCTCAGCCTCCCAAGTAGCTGGGATTACAGCTGCACATGCCTGGCTAATTTTTGTATTTTTTTGGTAGAGATGGGGTTTCACCATGTTGGCCAGGCTGGCCTCGAACTCCTGACCTCAGGTGATCCACTCTTCTCTGCCTCCCAAAGTATGGAATTACAGCTATGAGCTGCCGTGCCTGGCCAAAAAGAATTTTAAAGCAACTATTTTCACTGTGCTCAAAGATACAAAGAAAAATATGACTTTACTATTAAAAAGTAAGAAATCTCAAAACAAAAATGACTCTGAAAGAAACAAATAATAAAAAAAAAATTTAAAGTTTGAAATTTTAAAATATACTACTTGAGCTTAATGGCAAAATGAATATTACAGAAGTCTGTGAATTTGAAGATAGGTCAATACAAATGATCCAATATGAAGAACAGATAAAAAAGAAAAAGATTAAAATAAATGATTTTCAAGGGCCCATGAGACAATATACAAAGATCTAAAATACTTTATTTAGACATACAAAGGGAGAGTTTCTCAAATTTGGCCATGAACACAAACATATAGATTTGAGAAACTCAGCAGCCTCAAGCAGGATAGAAACACAGAGTGCCACACCTTGACATAACATAATCCAGCTATTAGAAACCAAAACTAAGAAAAAATTCTTGAAAATAAATAGAAATAAATCAACACATTCCACATAGGATTACATCGATTTAAATCCATTAACTTGTAAGAAATTGTATATATCAAAAAGGCTGTAAATAACATCTTTAAGCTTCAGAGAGGATTATACACAATAGGAAAATCTGTCAGCTTGGAATTCTATATTTAGAAAAATTATCTTTAACAAAATAAAGGTGAAATAAAATATCAGATAAATAATACAAAGAGAATTTGTTAGTACGTGTCATTGCAAGAAATGCTAGAAGAAGCTCTTTAAAAGAAAATGACTCAATGGCAACTTGGACCTTCTGGAAAGAGTGAAGAGCACTATAATTTGTAACCATCTGAATAAATGTAGAAGACTATCATTCATCAAAATTACTTTATTATGTGTATGATTCTCTAAAGCAAACATTATAATAAAGGTTTACAATATATGCCCATGTAATTCTACATAGCATGATTAATATTGCACACAGCATAAAAACTGATAAAGTTAGTGAGGGATAAATTGACAGGTAGTTGTAAGGATTCTGCATTTTATATGAAGTGGTACAATATTACTTCCAAGTAGACAGCTAAAAATTACAGGCCTATATTATAATCTTTAGAGTAATCAATGAAAAATGATGCGAAGAGGTATGACTTAAAATGAAAGAAGGATACTTCTAGGATGCTCTTTGGCTCTTTGGAAAAGACTATACATTTTAAAACTTTGGATTATGAGATCACAAAACTACATACGGCACCGCTGTATTTAAAGGACTAGCCACTAGTCACCAAATGGCTTATTAATAAAATAAAAGATGAGCCATTATCTTTCCCTACTTCCTGATAATTGTTGGTTACAACGAGCTAATTTCAAGGATATTTAAAATTGTATTCTTGTCTAAGTAATGAGATCAGTTTTACAATTTATGAGATCAGAAGTGGTCATTTGCTTAATTGCCTCACTCCATGAACTTCTTGGTGACAACTTCATGTATATTAAAGCTAATGAAAGATTATTGGTATAATCAGGGTATGTCTAGTAATTTATGGTTTTTACATATGCCATAAATGGCTTATTTTTGTCCAACACAAAACCTATATAAAGTTTTTCCAGATAACTGTAAAAAACAACATAAAAATCTAATATAGCACATTAAATGATTTGTAGCACAAAACAGACAGATTATAATATAACTCTATAAGAAGGCAGAAAAGGAAACAAAAAGACCGAACCAGCAATGACAAATAGGAAACAAGTAATAAAATAATTCTATATCCAACCAAATCAGTAATTTTTATAAATGGCAAAGCCAACTATTCTAGTTAAAAGAGATTGTCACAAAGAGTAAAACACACACACACACACACATACACAAAGTCTCAGTTATTTACCCTGTGAAAGAGATACACTTGAATTTAAAAGACACATAAAGGTTGAAAATAAGAAAATAAATAGATGGCAAATGACATGCTATATGAGGAACATATGTACATGTTTATGAAGATAGAGTAGAAATGACATTGATATTATATAGAGACTAGAAATGACATTGATGTTTTATATAGTATATTTTAAAGACAAGGTTTTTACTTGGGATGAGGAGGGATATTTCATAATAAAAGAGTTAAATCTTTAAAATGGTTTGATAATCATAAATGTGTAGCAAAATCTCAAAAATATGTAAAATAAAAGTTTACAGAATTACAATGAGGAATGGATAAGTCCATCATCATATTTGGAGGTGTTAATACTCCCCCATCAGTAACTAAGGTTATAAGTAGATACAATCTTACAAAATTAAAGAAGCTCTTAATCACACTATCAACTTCTTTGGCATAATTTATTTCTATAAAACATTACATTCCCAACTCGAAAATTATTATCCCAGAATGATTTACATATGTGGACTAAGATAGAACATATGTGGAACCATAAAATAAATCTAAATATGTTTAATAGGATCAAAGTCATCTAGAGCTGTGGTTCTCACTAAAGAACAATGTTGTCCACTCTTCATTCTGAGGACTTTAAATAATGTCTAGAGACTTTTTTGGTTGTAGCAACTGGAGGAGAGGGTATTACTAGCATTCAGTAGGTAGATACCAGGGAACTTCTAAACATACTGCAATACAGAAGGAGGCCTCCACAACAAAGAACAGTGCTCAGGCTGAGAAACTATGAGAGAGAGTATATTAGTCAGTGTTCTCCAGAGAAATGGAACAAATAGGTTCTGTATGTATATACATATACACATGTGATATGGTTTGGCTGTGTCCCCACCCAAATCTCATCTTGAATTACAGCTGCCATAACTTCCACATATTGTGGGAGAGACCTGGTGGGAAATAATTGAATTACGGGGGCAATTTCTCCCATACTGGTCTCGTGGTAGTGAATAAATCTCACGAGATCTCAGGATTCTATAAGGGTTTTCCCTTTTGCTTTTCTCTTATTCTCTCTTGCCTGCGGCCATGTAAGACATACCTTTCACCTTCTGCCATGACTATGAATCTATTCACAGCCAGATGGAACTGTGAATATATTAAACCTCTTTTTCTTTATAAATTACCCAGTCTCAGGTATGTCTTTATCATCAGTGTGAAAAGGACTAATACAACATACATGTGTATGTGTATATATATGTATGTAATGTATATGTGTGTGTGTGTCTATATAGACACATTCATATTCATATTCTTTCTTTTTTAAGAGATACAAATATGCATCACATTCTGAAGCCTAGCAAGTCCAAATATAAAGCGTGGCCTGGGCTGGCAGGCTTGAGACCCAGGAAAGCCAATGTTGCAAATGAAATGAGAAGACAGTATGCTGGGGAATTTCCTTTTGTAGTAGAACACTGTTTTTTTTTTTTTTTTTTTTTAATTGTTCTATTCAGGCCTTCAACTGATTGAATGAGGCCCACTTACATTATGGGAGGGTAATCTGTTTACTTAAGGTTCTGATTTAAGTATTAATATAATTTTAAACACCTCTAATGTCGACATATAAAATTAACCAACACAGAGAATACAGTTGACCCTTGTCCAATTGGGTGTCAGGTGAACCTACCCTCTGTGCAGCTGAAAATTCACCTGTAACTTTCGACTTCCTCAAAATTAACTACTATAGCCTATTGTTAACTGGAACCCTTACCAATAACATACACAATCAATTAATACATATATCTTATGTTTTATATATTATCCACTGTATTCCACAATAAAGTAAGCTAGAGAAAAATGTTATTAAGAAAACCACAAGGAAGAGAAAATTTATCTATCATTTATTAAGTGGAAGTAGATCATTATAGAGACCTTCATCCTCCTCATTTACATTGAGTAGGCTGAGGAGGAGGAGGAGGAAGAAGATACGCTGGTTTTGCTGTCTCAGGGGTTGCAAAGGCAGAGGATCTGGAGGAGGTGAAAGGGGAGGTAGGAGAGACACACAGAGTAGATGTAAGATTACAAAACCACATCATCATTTCTGTCTGGCTATTTTGCTTTTTTATTTCTTAAAAATGTTTTTATACAATATCAAGCTTTCTTCTACCATTTGCTTTAGTTTCAATGGCTGTATCATAGAAGGGTTCATGTCATGAAAGAAGTCAGAGGAGTCTTGAATAATGAGAATGCTTCTGCCAGCTTGTCTAATGTCAATTTCTTTTCTGGAACTGCTTTCTCTGTCCTTTTCCTCATCATCTGGCAATAGCTCAGAAGCATTCATCTCCATCAAGTCATCTTCTATTAATTCCCATGGAGTGGTATCTATTAGCTCTTGAATTTCTCCAAGATCCCTATCTTGAAACCCTCGTCCTTTAGTTTTTTTCTGGGGGGGCTATTCATAATCTTGATTGGCTCTCTGGTAAATCCTATGTAGTCATGCAAAACATCTGAACGCAAGTTTTTCCAGCAAGAATTTATTGCTTTGGGCTTGATTTTATTTTCTTGTAACAACAATGTCATCTTTAATGATAGAAGCCTTCCAGATATTCATGATGTTCTCTTGATTTGGGTCCACTTCAATAGAGCTGGCAATCCTTTCCAAACAGTATAATGTGTAATCACCCTTAAAGGTCCTTATGACCCTCTGATCGAGAGGCTGAATTAGAGAAGTATGTTTACAGGTTAGTAGTCCACATTTGAGGTAGGAAGCAGGCAGGATGCACCTTCAGACCAAATTGAAGACTGACAAAAACCAGAAAGAGGCACCAAAATCACCTCCCAATGCTCACATTGCCCATCACCACTCCTACCAGCATCATGCCAGTTTATGAATACCATGTCATTGCCCAGAAATTGCCAACCCTTGCCATGGCAATACCCAGAAGTTATCAACCATTTTCTAGCTATTTCTGAAAAACACACCCCTTAATTAGTATGTCTTTAAAAGTGAATATAAATACGACTAGAAACTGCCCATAGGCTGCAGCTCTTGGTACGCTGCCTATAGAGTAAACGCTGCTCTGCAGACGTCACAGAGCTGGAACTCTGCTGCCTCAATAGAGCTGCCTTCTTCCTCCGGGAGCTCACCCTTGAATTCTTTCCTGAGCAAAGTAAAAAACTTGCCCTGCATTAGTGGCCATCCTCGCGGGGAAGAGAAGCGAGGAGAGAAACTAGGGGAGATGGTGATCAGTGAGGTGACAATGAGGGATGGCAGTCATCCATCAGCAAGATGAGAAGCAGAAAGGTGATGATTGGTGAGTCAGTGAGAGATGGTGAGGCAATCAGTGATCAATGTTGCATGAGCTGTAATACTGAGGCTGTAACTCCAAAGAGCTATTAACACTGCAGAGAACTGTAACATTAACCAAAGGCTCTTTCCAGAGCCTTCCTCTTTCCTGGCAGGTGATGGAGCTGAGTGCACAGGTGACAATTCTCAGTGCTACTGCCTTATGTGGGACCAACACTGGCTGGCAGATCACCAGTCCTCACACTGGACCCCTTATGGCAGCCAAGCCCATATAAGCCAGGAGAACTAGAGGAAACCTTCACCGGAGTCCCATGTGGAAGCCTAGTCAATGGCATTCTGGCTTTTGTGGATAGGTGAGTGTCCCCTCTCCACGCCCCCAACCCCAACCGTCTTGATGATCTTGGGTGAGTCAGGGAATAAAGCCTGTGACTAGGTGGTCAGTTTAAAAGTTCTCTGTCATTTGGGTACCCAGATAGAAGTACTTCCTGTTAACCACTTCCCCTGGTCTTTTCTCGTCTAACATCATTCCATTGCTCCACCAACCATTTTATTTTATTTATTAATTTTTAAATTATTCTTTAAGTTCTGGGATACATGTGCAGAATGTGCAGGTTTGTTATATAGGTATACACGTGCCATGGTAGTTTGCTGCACCCATCAACCTGTCATCTACATTAGGTATTTCTCCTAATGCTATTCCTCCCCTAGCCCACCACTGCCCAACAGGCCCTGGTGTGTATGTTCCCCTTTCTGTGTCCATGTGTTCTCATTATTCAACTCTCACTTATGAATGAGAACATGTAGTGTTTGGTTTTCTGTTCTGGCCAGGGCAATCAGGCAAGAGAAGAAAACAAAGCGTATTCAAACAAAAAGAGAGGAAGTCAAATTGCTTCTGTTTGCAGAGGACATGATTGTATATTTAGAAAACCCCATTGTCTCAGCCCAAAATCTCCTTCAGCTGATACGCAACTTAAGCAAAGTCTCGGGATACAAAATCAATGTACAAAAATCGCAAGCATTCCTATACACCAGTAATAGATAAGGGGCCAAATCATGAGTGAACTCCCATTCACAATTGCTACAAAGAAAATAAAATACCTAGGAATACAACTTACAAGGGATGGGAAGGACCTCTTCAAGGAGAACAACAAACTACTGCTCAAGGAAATAAGCGAGGACACAAACAAATGGAAAAACATTCCATGCTCATGGATAGGAAGAATCAATATCATGAAAATGGCCATACTGCCCAAAGTAATTGATAGATTCAATGCTATTCCCATCAAACTACCATTGACTTTCTTCACAGAATTAGAAAAAAACTACTTTAAATACTTTATTTATTTTATCAAATATTTGTTCCACGTACAGTGTTTTGTTTTTGTTTTGACTCCCTGTTAACTATATTTGGGCAACTGTTTAATGTAGGGCATTTGATTATGAGAAATCTCTCACTGTGCTGACCCTGGGATGACAGAATCAGGTTGTTTTGTGACCCCAGCTTGGCACTGGCTGGGTTCACTGTTGGTCAGCCCTTGGGTATTCTGGACTTTTTGCATTTGGTGAGGGGAACTTCACTGGTCAATACATGGGTACTCCAGGATTTTTGCCATTGGCACTGTTGGCTGCTGCCCAGATATTCTGGGGTTTTCAGCATTGACATTCCCTCCAGGATATGGGTTGTAGCCCCTCTCCCTAAGGGAATCTTGGTTTCACCTTTTCTGTCCTGAAGTTAGAAGTTATTATTTTCCCTAACAGCCAGTTGTGGGCCCCTTCCTGTGTGCTGTCTTCCTTTCTGTCCTAAAGCTGCTTTGCTCAAGCCCATCTTAGTCAAAAAAACTAGGATTTCCCAGACCCTTGGGTTGACAGATGACTATCTAGAGTGGTAGACAAGCGGCTGCCCAAACATATTTTTTCAGTGTCCCCACTGCTGGGTAGGTTCTCCAGCAAGTCAGGGCCTCTGAGATCTCCCCTTAAGCAATGCCCTTCACCCTTTTCTGTCTTACCTTCCATGATCACTTTCTGTTTGGCCCCTTTTTCCCCAAGTTAAGGATCTTTCTCAACTTTCTGTGAAATTCAGGCTCATCATTCTGCTACCCATTAACTTTTGTAACTCTTTGTTACCTATATTTATACCCTCTTTGAAAAAAGTGTAAATTTAAAAGGAAAAAGTAACGAGGCATTTGTTAGACTTAGGCAAACTAAAACGTTCTGTGGAGATCCTTGCTAAATATGGGGACAATAGTGAGCATACCAGAAGACTTGCCATTAAGATGTCTTTTAGGCAATTAGAGCAAATTTAGATGTTTTAAAAAAGAAAATTCTCATATTCTATTGCGATGCCATCTGAGTCCAATACAGACTGGAGAACCAACACTTTTGGCCAATACATGGTTCTTCACATGATAATGTTATGTTACAATTATAATTATTTTGTAAAATGGAAGAAAAATGGGGAGGATTTCCTTATGTGCAGGATTTTGTAGCTCTTTGCCAGGACCCTGACCTAAGGGATAGCAGTAAAATGTATCCAGCTTATAATACTCTCTGGCACCAGGAAGACACACTGGGTATCCTAGAGACCCCCCTCTTTGCTGCTCCTCCTAGAAGGGCTATGCTCCACTTGCAGCCTCCTCAGACCTTCAATTTTGAAGGGAGCCTTGCCAGTTCTTTAGTACAGGATTCCACCCTAACACCATCAGGCACCCCTACCCCTTATCCAGGTAGCCCTAGCCTATACCACCACTCCACTTTCCAAAGAAGTAAGTCCAACCAGTACCAAAAGGAGTGGGGCCCCATATCAGCCCCTAAAATTAAAACTATGTCCATTGCAGGAGGTGGCTATTGGAGATGGGGAAGCAAAGTATGTGTGTCTTTTTCCATTTCTGTTGGCTTTATGCAAGGAAGAAATGGGTTAGTTTTCAGAGAATTCAAGGATATCTGAAGAGGAGTTTGTTAAGTTGGCCATGTCTTTTGCCTTAACTTGGAATGACATGCAAATATTATAATCCATTTTTTATACCATAGATAAAAAATAAAGGATTCCATGTACTGCCTGTGAACATGCAGATAGAATGGCCATTCATAACCAAGGCCATGCCATTTATTGTGTGGGAGGAGATGTGGTTCCAGATCTAGACACTCCCCAGTGGGATTACCCAAGGGGTTCTCAGTGTCTCAAATGCAATCACACGCTAAATTGCTTCATAGAGGATATGAAAAAATGGGTAATTAAGCCAGTCAGTTATGACGAGTTTAGATAAATAACTCAGAGGAAAGAAAAAAACAACACTCTGTTTCAGAGTCACTTGGTTAACTCAGGAAATATACTAATGCAGCCCCAGAGTCCCTAGAAAGGTGAGCTCTCCTCCTGGATGTGCATTTTATTAATCAGCCTGTCCCTAACATTAAGAGGAAGTTACAAAAGGCAACAATGTGACCTCAAGCCCCTATGAGGCAATTTTTAGAAATGGTCTTTGGGGTTCCCAAAAATAGGGACAGGACAGAGAAAGAAACAAAAACCAAAAGAAATGGCCAAAATGTACAATTGTTAGTGCTGCTTTAAGCCTCCTGCTGCCTCCACGTTACCCATCCTGAGGAAACACGGCAAGATTGGCCTCTGCAACGCCCAGAGAAGATCCCCCAGCAGACCAGCCCCTGGTACCAAAATTAAAACTAAAGGGCTACTAAGGAAAAAAACTGGTCCAAGCTTAAAAAGAGTCTGAGTCACCCAGACTCATAATGGCCAAGAAACCAAGAACTGATGGAGCTCAAGGTCCTCTCCAGCTCCCACTGGACACTTTACTATCTCCACAGAGGAGTCTTGGGTAACCCTTCCTGTGTCAAGTGAAGGGAATTCAAGAGTCCCTAGATTCTTTGGCAAATATAGTCCTAGCTATAAAACCTAGTCCTAGCTAGTCTATAAAAACATGCTAGCATTGAATTATTTACTAGCTGAACAAGGTAGAGTCTTTGCAATTAAGAATAAAACCTTCTGCATATATATTAACAACTCTAGACAGGTTGAGGTTAACATCCAAAAGATAAATGAGCAACCCTCCTGGTTACATGGATATAAGCAGGGCACTGACCCCAACTAGGGGTTGTCTATTTTCCATAGTGGGTTGACTATCAAAAATACCCTTCTAAATCTCACCTGGTTTTCACCTGTTCTAGGAGCTTTAATTAGCTAACTTGTTACTACCAATTTTTGGCCCTTGCTGATTTAATCTCTTAGTAGAGTTTCTATCTTCCAGATTACAAGAGTTCCATGTAAAGACAATACTGATACAAGGATTCCAACTCATCCTGTCTTCTGACCCAGGGAATAAAAACATCCTGACTTTGGGCCCCTTAGATCAGGTATCCAGAGATTTTTTATTACTCTAATGCTAGGCAGGGCCTATGCCCATAAAATCACCAGGAAACAATTACAGGAGTTAGACATCTGGACCTCTGCAATCCCTTTAAAATTGAAGACTAATATCTAATCATTACAAATGGAATGAGGTAGAAGGCAGGCAGATTCATCTCCTGACCAGATTGAAGACTGGTTGAAACTGGGAAGAGGTGTTTAAAGCCCCTCCTGTTGTTCTTGCTGCCCATCACCATAAGGCACTCCTACCAGTGCCATGACAGTTTACCAATGCCATGGCAATGCCTGGAAGTTACTGCCCATTTTCTAGCTACTTCTGAATAACTTGCCCCTTAGTATGTCATTGAAGTGAGTATAAATATGATGCAAACCTCCCATACGCTGCTATGCTCTGTGCATTTCCTATGGGGTATCTCTGTTCCACAGGAGAAGACAAGAGCTGTAACATTACCACCTCAATAAAGCTACTTTCTTTCACCACCAGCTCACTCTTAAATTCTTTTCTAAGCAAAGCCAAGAACTTTCCCTGCATCATTGTGATGCCTTCAATGTTGAACTCATGGGGTTCTGGGTGGCCAAAGACATTGTCCAATATCAAAACAAAAACAAAAACAAAAACCTTTAAAGCAGTTTCTTACTGGAAAGGTATTTCCTGATTTTAGGAATAAAGCATTAATGGAACCAATCTAGAAAAAGGTTTCTTGCTTTTTAGACCTTCTTGCTGTACAACCAAAAGACTGGTAGCTGGTGTTTATCTTTTCCATGGGGGTTAGTAGTTTTATAAATAAGGGCAGTCCTAATCATTAACCCAATTGCATTTACACAAAACAGTAGTTAGCCTATAGCTTCCTGCCTTAAATCTTGATAATCACTTCCTTTTTCTATTAGTAAATGTCCTTTGTGGCATATTTTTTTTTTCTAGATAGAGAACTTTTGTTTGCATTAAAAACTTGTTTAGGCAGACATTCTTTCTCGTCATTAATTTTCTTAGTGGTATCTGGAAACTAATCTGTTGCCTCTTGGTCAGCAGAGCCTGCTTCTCCTGTTGTCTTGACATTTTTAAAGTGAAATATCTTTCTAAAAATATCAAACTATCCTTTGCTGGCATTAAATTATTCATCTTTGGATTATTCACTAACCTTTTGCTTTAAGTTGACATATAAAGACTTTGTTTTCTCAAATCATATTGGAGTCTTTAGGCATGCCTTTCTTACAGCAATCCTGCACCCACATGAAAGTTGCATTTAAAATAAGAGATATCAAAATATTTAACAAAAAGTGCAAGGTTTTTGTGTATGCTAGCATAGCTGCAGTAATAGCTTTGGGAATTTCTTTCTTTTTTTTTTTCACAGTAGTCTTTAAGCTGGATTTATCTTGAAATAGTGGGAAACCATAGTTACATACCTTAATCTACAAGGTGTAACAAACAATTTAACTTTTTTTTTGTTATGCCATAACATTTTTCTGCCTCTTGATAACACTTCCGGTATTATTACTGATATTTTGTGTGGATCCCACAGTGTTATTCAAGGTTTAATAGTGTATGGTGTTGCTTTAAATATAATTAAAAATGTGCAAGAACTGCAAGAGATCACTTTTTACTGTGACACACAATTTACTGGAGAGAAGAACTGCTCACTCAGTGATGCATCACATGGCATTTTAAGCAGATACGCCATTTGAGCTCACTACAATAGCAACAGGCCATGGATACAAAATTATTACTGTATTACAGTATATATTATAGTAAATTTTATGCAGTTACGATTTAATAATGCAACTTTATATTTGTTTACATTTCTCTTGACTACAAATGATGCCACATATAGTCTATATGTATTTGTGAGTATGAATTTTTTTTTTAATTTTAACATTTTATAATAGATTTGTGTATACTTTTTGGTAGTAAATAATAAAATAGAGTAGTTTTACATATATTTTATGTATTCATGACATTCCTTTTTCTTTTTAATATATATGTGTAGGCTACACAGATTATCTGTATTTTTATTAAATTGTCATTAATTTCCAAAAAAATTTCCCGTATATTTATTGAGAAAAATTTGCATATAACTTGACCCATGCCATTCAAACTCATGTTGTTCAAGGGTCAACTGTATATTTCCTGACCACAGAGCAATTACATTAGTATTAAACATTAGGAAGACAACTAGAAATTTTTCATGTATTTGAGAATAAGGCAATATACTCCTAAATCCATTAGAAAATAGTCAAATTGGATAATATCTCCTTGCATTTGTAGGTGGCTAAGAGCCTATCCACTAGCCATTACTCTTAAGCACCATCTACTGGATCACAAACCAAACACCACCACCAAGAATACCTTAAAATTCCTCCATGTGAAACCCAGGGCAATCATTCAGCCACAAATAAACACTCTGTGCAGAGGCTTGGCCCTCTTAAAACATCCAGAAAGAAGCCAACTGACTATACTCAAATTACACCACAGTTAAAAGAACAATAATCCCCACCTCCCCCAACCCCACAGAAGAAAACAAACCAGCACAAGAACACTGGTAATTCAAAAACGCAGAGTGTCCTCTTGCTTCCAAACAAGTCCACTAGCTGTCTAGCAATGGTTCTTAACCAGTTTGAAATGACAGATATAAAATTCAGAATCTGGATGACAATGAAAGTCATCAAGATTCCGGAGAAAGTTGAAAGCCAATCCAAGGAACTCAAAGAATCCAGTAAATTATCCAAGAGGTGAAAGACAAAATAGCCATTTCAAGAAAACTGAAATTCAAAAGTTAAAATACTATAAAAATATCATAATAAAATGAAAAATATTAAGAGTGGAATAGGCCAGTCACAGTGGCTCATGCCTGTAATCCCAGCACTTTTGGAGGCTGGGGCAGGCAGATCACAAGATCAGGAGATCAAGACCATCCTGGCCAACATGGTGAAACCCTGTCTCCAATAAAAATACAAAAATTAGCTGGGTGTGGTGGTGCATGCCTGTAATCCCAGTTACTCAGGAGGCTGAGGCAGGAGAATCACTTGAACCAGGGAGGCAGAGGTTGCAGTGAGCCAGGATTATGCTACTTATTGCATTCCAGCCTGGTAACAGAACAGACTCTGTCAAAAAAAAAATAAATAAATAAATAAATAAATAAATAAAACAAGCTGAAGAAAGGATTTATGAGCTCAAAGACTGGTTTTTCAGATTAACTCAGTTGGACAAAAATATGGAAAAGAGAATTTTTAAAAATAAAAACCCCCAAGAAATATGTGATCATGTAAAGAGCCCAAATCTATAACTTACTGGGTTGCTTACAAATGAGGACAACTTGACAAATGTATTTAAGGATGTAGTCCACAAAATTTTTTCTAATTTTGACTGGCTGTATACTATACAGGCCCACCATCCCCAAGGCACAGAGTCAACAGATTCACAAACTTCAAGGCAAAAAAAAAAAAAGTCTTAAAGGCAGCTAGGGAGAAGGGTCAAGCCAGATAAATTAGGGGCCTATTTTCTGCATCCTTAAAGAACAGGAATTCCAAACAATAATTTCATACCCACCAAAACAAGCTTGATAAGTGAAGGAGAAATAATATTATTTTCAGATAAATGCTGAGGTAATAAAATCTCAAATAGACCAGCCTTACAAGATGTCGTTAAGGGAATGCTAAACATGAAACTGAAAGAATGACACTTGCTACCACAAAAATACACTTAAACACATAGCCCACAGACCATATAAAACAATCACACAGTCAAGTCCATATAACAATCAGCTAACAACACAATGACAGGATAAAAATCATATATATCAATACTAACACTAAATGTAAATGGGTGAAATGCCTCACTTAAAAGACATAGAGTAGTGGAATGGATAAAAAGACTCAACCATCTGCTGTTTTCAAAAATCCTATCTCATATATAACAAACCCCATATGCTCAAAGCAAAGAGATGGAGAAAGATCTACAATGCAAACAAAAAGCAAGAAACAGCAGGAGTCGTTATTCTTACATCAGATAAAACAGATTTTATATCAATAAAAATAAGAAAGATAAAGGACATTACATAATGTTAAAAGGTCTAATCCAACATGAGGATGTAACTATTCTAAATACACATGCACCCAGCACTCAGATGCATAAAACAAGTTCTTCTTGGCTTATCAAAAGACTTAGCAACACAATAATGGAGACTTTCAAACCCCACTGACAGTATGAAACAGATAATTGAAGCAGAAAACTAACAAACTCTGGACTTAAACTTGGCACTTAACCAACTGGACATAATGGTCATCTACAGAATCTCCACCCAACAACCAAAGAATATACATCCTTTTCATCTATAAATAAAACATAGTTTAAGATCAGCCAAAGTTTAAGTCATAGCAATCCTACTGAAACTTTTTCAAAAAATTAAGGAAGGAGGTTTCTTCCTAATTCAATCTGTGAAGTCAATATCAGCCTGATACTAAAATCTGGCAGATGCACCATAAAAAAAAAAAAACAAAAAAACTTCAGGCAAATATCCCTGATAAACATAGATGCCAAAATTCTCAACAAAATAGTAGCAAGTGAATCTAGCAGCATATCAGAAGTTAATACACCATGATCAAGTAAGCTTTATTGATAGAATGCAAGGCTGGTTCAACACACATAAATCAATAAATGTGATTCACCACATAAACATAATTAAGAAGAACCATATGATTATATGAAAAGATGCAGAAAAAGCTTTTAATAAAATTCCATAACCTTTCATAATGACAATACTCAATGAAGTAGGCATAGAAGGGAGATGCTTCAAAATAATAAAAGCCATATATGAAAGACCTACAGCTAACATCATACTGAATGGGCAAAAGCTGAAACCAATAGCCTTGAGAAATGGAAAAAGACAAGGATGCCTACTCTCACCACTTTTAGTCAGCATAGTACTGGACGTCCTAATCAGAGCAAGCAGACAAGAGAAAGTAATAAATGGCATTCAAAATATCTCTCTTTACCAACAATATGATTCTATACCTAGAAAACCCTAAAGACTCCAGTAAAAGGCACTTAGAACTGATAAATTATTGTAGTAAAGTTTAAGGATACAAAATGAATGTATAAAAGTTAGTGGCATTTCTATATGTGAATAATGTCCAGGCTGAGCGTCAAATCAAGAACATAATCTGATTTACAACAGCAAAAAAGAAAATGAAATATCTAGGAATCCAGTTAGTAAGTAAGGGAAAGATCTCTACAAGGAGAACTTTAAAACACTGCTGAAAGAAATCAGAGATGAGACAAATAAATAGGAAAACATTTCATGCTCACGAATTGGAAGAATCAATATCATTAAAATGGCCATACTGCCCAAAAAAATCTATAGATTCAATGTTATTTCTTTCAAATCACGAAAATCATTTTTTAAAAGAATTAGAAAAAAAGAGCTATTCTAAAATTCATATGGAACCAAAAAAGAGCCCAAATAGCCAAGTTGATTCTAAGCAAAAAGTAAAGCTGGAGGCATCACACTACCTGACTTCAAACTACTATAAGGCTATAGTAACCAAAATAACCTGGTACTGGTACAAAGACAGACATATAGGCCAATTGAACAGAATAGAAACTTAGAAATAAAGCTGCACACTTAACCATCTGATCTTTGACAAGCTTAACAAAAACAAGCAGTGGGAAAAGGGACTCTCTATTTAATAAATGGTGCTAAGATAACTGGCTAGCCATAAGCAGAAGAATGAAACTGGACCTTACCTTTTACCATGTACAACTATTAAGATGTATTAAAAATATAACTATAAAACCTCAAACTATAAAAGTCCTGGGAAAAAATCTAGAAAATACTCTTCTCAACCTAGCTGCAAAGAATTTTTAGCTAAGTCTTCAAAAACAATTGCTACAAAAGCAAACATTGACAAGTGGCCTTGGAGTGCAGTTTGAAGATTTCTCAAAGAACTTAAAACAGAGCTACCAGTTGACCCAGCATTCCTATAACTGGGTGTACACACAAAGGAAAATAGATTGTTATACTGAAAAACACATGCACTCATATGTTTATCACTGCACTATTCACAATAGCAAAGACATGAAATCAACCTAGGTGCTCATCAGTGGTGGGTTGTTAATGAAAATGTGGTCGGTACACACAATGGAATATTGCACATCCATAAAAAATAACAAAATTATGTTCTTTAAAGCAACATGGATGGAGGTGGTTGCCATAATCTCATGCAAATTAACACAGGAATGTAAATTAAATACCACATATTCTGACTTATAAGTGAGAGCTAAACACTGAACACTGAGCACCTATGGACGTAAACATGGAAACAATAAACAGTGCAGACTACTAGATGGGGGAGAGGAGTGTGAGTTAAAAAACTAACTATAGGGTGCTCTGCTTACTACCTGGGTACACTATATCCATGTAACAAGCCTGCATATATACGCATTATACATAAAAGTTGAATAGAAATGCCAGATATAGGTGATGGGGAGGAAGGCAGCAAACCACATTGCCATGTATGTACCTATGCAACAATCCTGCATGTCCTTCACATGTACCCCAAAACCTAAAAAGCAATAAAATATATATTTTTAAAAAGTTGAATAAAAAAGAAGCTAGAAAAAAAGCAAAATAAATCAAATGAAACAAATTAGTGAAAAGAACAAAAATGAATAAAGTAACAAGCAATAAATAAAATTAGCAAAGCTGAAATTTTATTCTTCAAAAAGTACTTTAGCAGGACTAATTGAGAAAAAAAAACAGCAAGTACAAATTATCAATATTATGAGTGATGGAGAAATTTTCAATACATAGCCTACAGATATTATTTTCTTTTATTTTTAAAATTTTTATTTATTTTTTGCTTTGATAGGCTTTAGGGGAACAGGTGGTGTTTGGTTACCTGTGGTTATTTCTGAGATGTTGCACCCATCACCAGATCAGTGTACACTGTACCCGATGTGTAGTGTTTTTTTTTTTTTTTTTTTTTTATACAGAGTCTTGCCCTGTGGCCAAGGCTGGAGTGAAGTGGTGAGATCTCGGCTCACTGCAACCTCCGCCTCCTGGATTCAAGTAATTCTCTCCCTCAGCTTCCCAAATAGCTTTGATTACAGGTGCCTGCCACCATGCCCAGCTAAGTTTTGTATTTTTAGTAGAAACAGGGTTTCACCATCTTGGCCAGGCTGGTCTTGAACTCCTGACCTCGTGGTCCACTGCCTGGGCCTCCCAAAGTGCTGGGATTACAGGTGTGAGCCACAATACCTAGCTGTAGTCTTTTATTCCTCACCAAACCCCAACCTTTCCTGGAGTCCTCAAATTCCAATGTATCATTCTTATATCTTTGTGTCCTCATAGCTTAGCTCCCACATGTGAGAACATAGGATGTCCTAGAGATTTTAAAAGGATTATAAGAGAATACGAAAAACTATCTAGTGCCTGTGATAATGAAATTGTTCAATTTCTTTTGAAAATACAACTATCCTAAACTAACCAGACAAAAAGATGAAAGAAAAAATGTGAATACCCTAATGTTTAATAAAAAATAAATTTATTATAATATTCCTGCCATAAAGAAAATTCCAGGCATTTGTTTTACTGTTGTGTCCAAGAAAGGAATCAAATCAATTTAAAGAAACATTTTTAGAGGCCGGGCATGGTGGCTCACACCTGTAATTCCAGCACTTTGGAAGGCTGAAGTGGGCGGATCACGACGTCAGAAGATTCAGACCACCCTGGCCAACCTGGTAAAACCCCATCTCTAATAAAAATACAAAAAAATTACCTGGGCATGGTGGCTCATGCCTGTAGTCCCAGCTATTCAGGAGGTTGAGGCAGGAGAATCACTTGAACCTGGGAGGTGGAGGTTGCAGTGATTGCGCCACTGCACTCCAACCTGGGCCACAGAGCAAGACTCCCTCTCAAAAAAATAAATAAATAAATAAAATAAAAAAGAAAAATGAAAAGAAAGAAGAAACATTTTTAGAAAAAGTAGAGGACAACAGAACACTTTCCAACTATTTTCATGATGTCCACATAATCTTAATACCCAAACCAGACAAAGACAATAAAAAATTTAAGTTACAGACTGATAGCCTTATGAATACAAATATAAAGACATTTTATAAAATGTTATCAAATCCAATCTAGCAACATGTAAGAAACTATGCAACACCAAGACTAAGTAGATTTCAGATTTCATCCCAAGAATTCAAGATTGGTTTAGCATTTCAAAAACAAATAATGCAGTATTCATTATATTAACAAAATGCAGGGGAGAAACAAGCATTTCCATGGATGAAGAAAAAACATTTGAAAAATTCAACTTTAATATTTATGATGCAAAATTTTGGAAAACTACAAAAAATCGGATAAAGGGCATTAATGAAAAATCTGCAGTTAATCTCATACTTAATCATAGAATGTTTAACCTTTTTCTATCTTTGTTGGAGAACAAGTTAAGGATTAATAGTTTCACTGCTTTTATTTAAGCTTGTACAGGAGACAGTGTAGTCAGGAAAGAAATAAAAATAAAAGGTGGAAAGAATATAAAAAAATAAACTTTCTATTTTCCAATGATATGATTATTTATATAGAAGGAACTAAAAAATAAACAAAAATAACTTTCAGAGCTAATAATTGAATTTTATAGGGAGATAACATAGCAGGTTAATAAAAAATCAATGATTTTTTATCAGAAGAATATTAGGAAAATACAGTATTCAACATAATAGACATACATTTTACAAGAGACATTCAAATATTCCAAAATTTTGAAAATGAAAATGCCTAAAAAATAGCGATGTGCCGTGTTATTTTATTAGAATTATCAACAGTAGTAACAAGGCATTGTACTTGAATTAATCTTCAAGCACAATGACATTATAATGATAATCACAATAGGTTTTGTGGAAAAAAATCTAGTAAAATGCTAATTGTGAAATCTAACCAGGAGCCATATGATGTTCACCATAAAATTGAGTTTTTCAGTGTGCTTAAACTTCTATAATAAAATATTAGAAAAACATAAAGGAAATATTTGAAATAACACAAATTACAAACAGAAAACAGAGGTATTAAATGTTAAGATAATAAACACGAAAGTAAAAGTTGATCCAAATGAAGACAGTAGGTTCTCAAAATTTTTAAAAAAGTGGACAAGTTTGTGATATATCCTTTGACTCTCAAAATTATATTTTGCAGCCCTTGAGTTGGTAGCAAAAATGACTCTTAGGTAACATGCAGGTAGCCTATAAAACATGGATGTGCTAGACAAAGGAATGATTCTCATCCTTGGTAGTACTGAGAGGTATGGTGTGAGATTTAATTACTCTACTCAGAACAGCACACAATAAAAAACTTATGAGTGTTGATTTTTGCAATTTTTAATTTAATATTTTTAGACTGTGACCTCAGGTAACTAAAATCATGAAAAGTGAAACCATAGATAAGGGCGTACTACTGAATTAACACAAGATTGCCAGCTTTGTTGTGTTTACCTTTTGCATGTGGTATATCATTTTTCATATTTTTTTCAAAATGTTTGTCTTTTTATATTTAAAGTCTACCTTTTTTTTTTTTTTTTTGAGGCAGAATCTTGCTCTGTCCCCCAGGCTGGAGTGCAGTGGTGTGATCTTGGCTCACCCAACCTCTGCCTCTTGGGTTGAAGCGATTCTCCTGTCTTAGCCTCCTGAGTAGCTGGGACTACAGATGCACACTGCCACATCTGGCTAATTTCTTGCATTTTAGTAGAGAGGGGGTTTTACCGTGTTGCCCAGGCTGGTCTTGAACTCCTGAGCTCAGGTAATCTGCCTGCCTCAGCCTCCCTAAAGTCTACCTTCTTTAGATAGCATATAATTTAGTCTTGCCTTTTAAGTGGAGTTTTAGATCATTTGCATTTCAATTGATTTTCATAAAACTTCCTTTTGGGTCTAAAACCTGACTCTGGGTTTCCCATTTGTTTCTTTTGTTTTTGATTCCTCTCTCACTTCCTGTTTTATTTGAGATTATTGAAAAGTTTTTCATATTCTATTTATCTTACCTATTTGCTTCTAAGCATAGCTCTTTTAATTATTTCCAGAGATTGCTCTAAGGTTAACAATATGCATCCTTATCTTTTAAAATCAACTTAAGACATTTTATTGACATTTTACCTTTTACACTTTCTACTTCACTTTCAATAGTGTTTTATAGTTCTGCTTGTGGAGATATTTTACCTTCTTGGACAAATATATTCCTATTTATTTATTGATTGGTGGCTGTTGGAAATGGGATTGTGTTTTTGATTTGGGCCTCAGCTTGAAACTTACTGGTGTAAAGAAATGCTACTAATTTTTGTACATCGATTTTGTATCCTGAAATTGACATTATTTATCAGCTCTAGGAGCCTTTTGGCAGAGTCCTTAGCGTTTTCTAGGTAGAAAGTTTCAGACATTCGGGATCAGAAACTGATAATGTTATATGAATATCTTGCTGATAGGCAATGACAGAGGCAAGCTGTTTCCATTTAGTCCTCAGGCAGAAGACTGGGGCTGGGAGAATGTAGAAGACAGTAGATGATACAAAGTGACTGGAATAGATTAAAAGTTAGTGGCATCATGTAAAGCTTTTCGGTAGAAATGTCCTATATAACATCAGATAATACAACTGAATGAACAGAGATAAATTCTAGGAACTATTATTATTATTTTAGTCTCTTTGATGGTTAATATCATATGTCCACTACTTCACTGGGCTATGAGGTACCTAGACATTTGGCCAAACATTATTCTGCGTTAGTCTGTGAGGGTGCTTCTGGATGAGATTAACATTTGAATTAGTAGACCAAGTAAAGCAGGCTTCCCTCCTTAATGTGAGTGAGACTCCTCTAATCAGTTGAATGGAAACAGAAATGCTGAATCTCCTATCAGTAAGAGATGTTCACTCCTAAATAATTGCATTTAACCTGTAGTACTGACTTTGTCTTGCCTTGGGACTTGAAAGGAAATATCAGTTCATCCTGGGTCCCAAGCCTATCAGCCTCTGGACCGTAATTGTACCATTGGCTCTCCTGCTTCTCATGCCTTTTGACTGGAACTCCATCATCAACTCTCCTTGTTCTTTTGCTTGTAACTCACCCTGCACATCTTGGGACTTGCCAACCTCTGTAATTGTGTGAACCAATTTCTTGTATCATTCATATATGTATGAATATGTATATATATGAATATGTATATATGTCCCTTATTGGTTCAGTTCCTCTAGAAAACACTCACACAGTCACCATAAAGATGGTACACCCAATTAAAAAAAAAATTGTCTGCCTATTTTCCAAACAAGAAGAAATGGGCTTGATAGAAAATATAATATTGCCATAAAATTGGCTTTTTCCTGTATACTTTTTAAATTGTCTACATATTACCTCATCATTTAACTCTCTCAGAAATCCATCCTCTGTATAATATAGCTCTGATTCAAAGAATTAACAGACTTTGCTCAAGAATACCTGACTAGTGCATAGCAGCATCTAGACCAGAACCTGAGGCTTTGACCCATAGTCCTGACTTTTTCTCCTATGTTCTGTTTTCAGGGTCATATTTTTCCTTCCCATAGCCACCTGTGATCTGAATTACTGCCCTGGGGTTTGAACACAGCAAGCACGTGGTCTCCTATACAAGGACTCTATTTGTCTATGACTTTTCAGACCCCTGTCTTCATCTACTATTTTCTTGCTTCTATCCATCACAGCTGGGAGCAACCACATCTAATCGCTTGATGAAATCTGAACATACAAAGTGATTTCTTTTCTACAAGAGCAGACCATTATAAACAATTTAGACTTTGGGTTGGGAAGAAGAGCATACTAGGCTGTGAAGAATTTCATCTCTTTTCAAATCTTCAGGTCAGGGCAAAGTGTAAGAGATAGAAATGCAGGTAGAAAAATATTCTCTCAATAATGTGATTTCAAGGCTGCAGGGAAAGTCCTTCTCTCCACAAATGCGCCTCATCACATGCATATAATCTTTTTAGCAGGGGACAAGACCCTTCCTTTTGCAAGAAAGAAAAATGACACTCTGTGTCTCCCTGGGGAAGTAACACTGTGGTCAAGTGCAGTGTTGGCAATGACAAAAAAGCTAAGACCTCTATGTGGTGTATTATGTATCAGATACTCTTTTAAGTACTTTACATTTATTATCACTCCTACTTATCTCAACAAATCTCTGAAGTAGGTGGCATTATTATCCCCATCTTACAGATGAGAAGACAAGCAGAGAGAATTAAATGACTTGCCTAGAATCACGCAGCTAGTCAAGGTAGTCAGTGCTTAAGCAGGCATTCAAATCTAAGTAGTTTGGCTTTTGAAGTTTTTTTACGATTTTTTTTTTTAAACTTAAACACTGTACAATACTACCTCTCAGAAACAGGATAAAGAAAAGGAAACATGACTCTTAACCTCAGGAAAATTGGTCTCTAAAGGAGAGAAAGGCATTTACAACAGGAAGTAATAATGATGGTGGGGAGAAGGGACTAAGTAAGCTGTAGGGCGGGTCACAGGCTTTCTGACCTCATATTTAGATGAGGGGGTGTCAACTGATAATCAGATGTCTTGAGAGGAGAGGGTAAATTAAATGAGGTTTAGTGGTAGACATAGGGAGAATGAAATGTTATGGTGATAGGGCTGGCTAGAATAACACTGGTCTCCAAGGTATTGCCAAATGTCTGTTCCTTCTTTCTAAATTCATTTTTTAATAGACATGATATTTAGAGCATTTTTAGAGCTTAGCATTTAGAGCTTATTTCTTTACATCAAAATTAAGTGGAAAGTACAGGAAGTATATGTTTACTCATCCCTCAACTTCCCCTTCTAGCTACATCCCACACCAAAATGGAATATTTATTATAATCGAAGAACACATCATTGTAACCCAAAGTCTATAGTGTATTTTAGGCTTCACTATTGGTGCTGTACAATCTCTGTGCTTTGATAAATGTATGCTGTTATGTATCTATCATTATAGTCTCATACGGAATAGTTTCACTACCCCCAAAATCTCTGTGCTCCAGCTATTCATTTCTTCCCCAATCCCTTATCCCCAGGCAACCAACCATCTTTTTACCATCTCCATTGTTGTTCTTTGTTTTAGGATGTCATATAGTTGGAGTCATAGACCATGTAGGCTTTCCGGATTGGCTTCTTTCATTTAGTAATATGCATTGAAATTTCTTTTATGTTTTTTCATGGTTTGATAATGTTTCTTTTTAGCACTAAATAGTATCCCATTGCCTGGATGTACCAAAGTTTATTCATTCACCCTCAAAAATATATCTTAGTTGCTTTCAATTATGAATAAAGCAGCCCTACACATCCGTGTATAGGGTCTAGTCTGGATATAAGTATTCAACACATTTGGGTAAATACCAAGAAGTTTGATTGTTGGATCAAATGCTAAAGTAAGTTTAGTTTTATAAAAAATTACTCCACTATTTTTCAGAGTAGCTGCACCATTTTGCAATTCCACCAGCAATAAATAAAGTTTCCTGTTCCACATCCGCATCAGCATGTGGTGTTGTCAGTGTTTTGTATTTTGGGCATTCTAATCGGTATGTATCTCACTGTTGACTTAATTTGCATTTCCCTAATGACGTATAAAGTTGAAAATCTTTTCATATGTTTATTATCTGTCTTCTTTTGTAATGCATCTGTAATGCCTTTTGTATATATTTTAATTGTGTTGCTCATTTTCTTATTGCTGACGTGTAAGAATTATTTGTATAACTGGATAAGAGTTCTTTGTTAAATATGATTTTACAAATATCTTCTTCCTTTCTGTAGTTTTTCTTTTCACACACATAACAGTGTCTTTTATAAAGCAGAAATTACAAATTTTAGTGAATTCCGATTTATCAGTTCTTTCTTTAACAGATCAAGCCTTTGGTGTTGTATCAAAAAGGCAGTCATAAAGCCCAATGAGTTCTAGATTTTCTCCTATGTTTCTCCTAGAAGTAGAAAGATTTCTCCTTTTAGGAGTTTTATAGATTTCCATTTAACACTTAGGTGTAGGATATATTTTGAGTTAATCTTTGTGAAGTTCACAAGCTCTATGTCTAAATTCATTTTTTGCATGTGAATGTCTAGTTGTTCCAGGACCACTTATTTAAGAGACTGTCTTTTCTTTATTGTACTGCCTTTGCTCTCTTGTTGTAGATCAGTTGTATGGGTCATTTTAGGACTCCTTATTCTGCTTGATCTATTTGTCTATTATTTTACCAATATTAGACTTAATTACTGTAGCTTTATGCTGTTTGGAAGTTGTTGCGTAGTGCGAGTCCTACAACTTTGTTCTTCTCTTTCAATATTGTTTTGGCTACTCTGGGTATCTGCCATTCCACATGAACTTTAGAATCAATTTCCTGATTACCCACAGAAATATTTATTGGGATTTTATTCAAATTGATATGAATCCATAGATCAAGTTCAAATAATTGAAATCTTGACCACATTGAGTCTTTCTACTACTCATGAACATGCAATATCTCTTCACTTATTTAGTTCTTATTAAACATATTTCATCACTTTTGTTTTTCTTATATATCTTGTACATATTTTGTTATGTTTATACCTAAGTATTTCATTTCGGGGGTTCCAATTTAAATAGTATTGTAATTCTAATTTCAGATTCCAGTTTACTGCTGGCATATAGGAAAGCTATTGACTTTTCTGTATTGACATCTTATCTTGCAATATTTCTAAAATCATTTATTAATTTGAGAATTTCTTTGATGCTGTTGTTGATTCATTAGGATTTTCTACATAGGTGATTGGTCATGTAATCTGAAAACAAAGACAGTTGTTTTTTACTTTTTCTTTTTTGAGACAAAGTCTCACTCTATTGCCCAGGCTGGAGTGCAGTGGTACAATCTCAGCTCACTGCAACCTCCACTTCCTGGGTTCAAGTGATTCTCTGGTTTTAGCCGCCCAAGTAGCTGGGATTACAGGCATGAGACACCAAGCCTGGCCTAAAGACAGTTTTAATTATTACTTTCCAGTCTGTATACTTTTTATTTCCTTTTCTTGTCTTACTTCATTAAATAGGACTACCATTAGTATGTTGGGAAGGAGAGATGAGAGGGAATATCCTTCCCCTGTTTTGGATCTTAATTTCTGAACTTAACTTCTAATTTCTTATCATTAATTACTATATAACATGTAGGTTTTATTGTAAATCCTCCTCTCAAGTTAAGGGAGTTTCCCTCTATTTTAGTTTGCTTAAGAGTTTTTATCATGAATGAGAGTTAGATTTTGTCAAATGCTTCTACTCCATCTATAAATATAATCTTGTAATTTTTTTTCTTTAGCTTCTGGATGTAATAGAGTACATTAATTGATTTTGAATGTTGAACCAGCATTCCACACCTGGGTTAAATTACATGATTATGGCATACTTTTAGACACTGCTAGACTTGCTTTTCTAATATTTTGTTGAATATTTTAGCATCTATGTTTATGAGAGACATTGCTATGTCATTTTCTTCTTTCATAATATCTTTTTCTGGTTTTGGTATTAGGTTAATGCTGGCCATATAGAATTAGTAGAATGTATTTCTTCTGCTTCTATCTTCTAAAAGAAATTGTCGAGAATTGGTATAATTTCTTCTTTAAATATTTGGTAGAACCACCAGTGAACTCATCTGAGCCTTTTGCTATATATTTTGGAAGGGTATAATTATTGAACATTTCTCTAGGTGATACAGGCCTATTCATATTTCTTCTTGTGTAAAGTTTGGCACATTTCATAAAATTGCTTCATTTATTTAACTTATCAAATTTGTGTGCATACGTTTTTTATAGTATTTCTTTTTTATTCTTTTAGTGTCCATGGGATCTGTAGTAATTTCCTCTCTTTCATTTCTAGTATTAGTAATCTGTGTCCTGTCTGTGTTTTTATTTAGTTAGCTTGGCTAGAATCTTATGAATTTTATTGATTGTTTCAAAGAATCAGCTTTTGGTTTTATTGATTTTCTCTTTTCTTTTTCCATCTTCTCTTTCATTGATTTCCGCTCTAGGTTTTATTATTTCTTTTCTTCTGCTTACTTTGAACTTAATAGGCTCTTTTTTTTTTTCTAGTTACCTGAGGTGTAAACCTAACGGACTGATTTTTATCTCTCTCTTCTTTTAAAATATATGCATGCATTCAATGCTATAAATTTATCCTAAGCACTGCTCTCACTATATCTCACAAATTTGGATAGATTGTGTTTTCATTGCCATTTAGTTTCTAATTTTTCAAAATTTCTTTTCAGATTTCTTCTTTTACCCATGCGTTATTTAGAAAATTTTGGTTTAATCTCTAAGTATATTACAATTTTTCAACTATCTTTCTGTTATTGATATTTAGTTTAATTCCACTGTGGCTTGTGAGTAGACATTGCATAATTTACATTTTTCAAAAATTTGTTGAGGTATATTTTATGGCTCCAAATATTGTCTATCACTGGGTGTTCCAGAATCTCTTTTAACTGGCATATTGAAACCATTGACATTTAAAGTAATTGTTGACATAGTTTAATTGAAAAGCTATTATGAGTGTGAGGAGAATCTTTATTTTGCTGTTGTTGGATAAAGTAGTTTATAGATCTCAATTTTATCCAGTTCATTGATGGTTCTCTTAAGTTCTAGTTGGTACTTACTAATTTGCTGCCTGCTGATTACATCTGCTAGTGATAGAGGAGTATTCAAGTCTCTGACTGTATTAACAGATTCATGTATTTCTCCTTGCATTTGTATCAGTTTTTGCCTCATGTATTTTGAGACTCTTTTGTAAGGAATATACACATCAAGAGTTCTTGTGTTTCCAGGGATAATTAGTCACTTTATTATTTTGTAGTGTTCCAGTTTTGCCCCAATATTTTTTGTTGCTTTGAAGTTTACTCTGTCTACAATTAAAATAATCATTTCAGCTTTCATTTTATGTCAGCATGCTATTTCTATTTCTGTCCCTTTACCTTTAATATATTTGTTTATTTAAAGTGAATTTATTCTAAGCAACTTACAGTTGGATCATAGGTTTTTGATCCACTATTATAATCTCTGTCTGCTCATTGGTGTACTAAGACCATGGATATTTAAAGTGATTATTTAAATAATTGGGTTAATATCCACCATATTTGTTACTTTTCTCTGGTCATTACTCTTGTCTTTTATTCTTATGTTTGTCTTCCACTCATTGTTTTTTGTAGTTTTCATTGAGCATTTCCACTTTCTTTCCTTTTTCAGCATATCGATTCTAATTTTTAAAAATTTTTAGTGGTTACCCTAGAGTTTGTAATATACATTTAATTTAAAAATAGTTTAAATACACTTTCAAATAACATTATGCCCCTTCACAGGTAGTTCACATACCTTATGAAAATATTTCTAATTCTTCTATCTCATTTCTTATGTCATTACTGTCATCATTGTATTTATATGCTTATACATACATTCATTGCACTTATACATATACCTTTTAAAAAGTCTTTAACTTTTTTCTTATTCTTAGTTGATCAAATAGATGATGTTCAGGATAACAGCAAAAATGTATTTAAATTAGAATAAATATTTCATTTCATTCTCTCCTTGCCTGCATAGTTTCTGAGCAAAAACAGATGTAATTCTAACTTAGCTACTCCATAGGTAAGATGTTTCCCCACTCTCCTTGGCCTTTTTAGGATTTTTGTTTTTGTTCTTGTTCTTGATTTTTTGGAATTTAAATACATAAGTAAGTGAGTTTTGTTTCTTGTTGGTTAGTTAGTTGGTTGGTTGATTGCTTTTTGTTGTTGTTGTCATTTTGGCATTTATCTTGCATAGTATTTCCCGAGACTCCTGGAATTTTGGGTTGATATCTGACATTAATTCGGATAAATTCTCAATCATTATTGCTTTAACTATTTCTTCTGTTTCTTTTCCTCTTTCCTTTCTTTCTGGTTTTCTCATTACATGTAGGTTACACCATTTTAAGTTGGCCCATGGTTCCTGGATACTTTTAATCATTTTATCCAGTCTCTTTTCGTTTTTTTTTTTTTTTTTCCTTTTTTTTACTTTTTTCCAGTTTGGCAGTTTCTACTGATATATCTTTAATTTCAGAGATTCTTTCTTCAGCTGTATTCAGTCCATTAATGAATGATTCAAGATCATTCTTCGTTTCTGTTCTAGTGTATTTGATCTCTAGCATTTCTTTTTGATTCTTTGTTATAATTTCTTCCTCTCTGCCTTTAATGCCTACTGATTCTTACATGTTGTTTACTTTTTCCTTTGGAAACATTACATATTCATCACAGTTATTTTAAAATCCTGGTTTGATAATTCCAACATTCCTACCATACTTGAGTTTTATTCTAATGCTTGCTCTATCTCTTCAAAATGTGTGTTATTTTTCGTTTTAGTAGCATTGAAATTTTTTGTCAGAAACCAGACATGATGTACTTAAGGAATACTGTAGTAAGGTGTAGGGGGAAGGGAAGCATTCTGTAGTCCTATGATTAGGTCAGAGTTTTAGTAAGATGGTGTTCAGACTATAAACTTTTCACACATACTTCAGTCTTTTAACTCTTAGGTGGGACAGGATGGCTAGAGATGGCTGGTATTGGGCATTTCCTTTCTCCCACATGGAGGAATAGAGGAAAACGGAGTTGGATAATTCCCTTCCCTCAGGTCACTCAGACCCTGATAAAACCCTAGTAGGTTAGGCCATGGCAAAGTAACTTCTCTTAAAGACACTTCTTATTAAGAATAACATAATTCTCTGAGTTATTTCAAAAGAGTTAATTTTCCCTTACCCTGCAGAAGCACAGAGAGATTTTTTTTATTCACTTTGAAGTTCTAGTAGAGTTCCTTGAGGTAGAACTCACAGAAGTGTGGGTGTACTGCCTTAAGCCTGGGTCCGTGGATTTCACAATTCTCAGAGTTGCCTACCCTGAGATTTCAGTGATTAGTCAATTACAATTCTAGTTTTTCTATCCCAGTAGTTGTTCCCTCAGAAGATTCTGCTTGCTGGGCTCCATTCTGTAAAGTTTTGAATTTCTGTATCTGTCTATTTGACTTTAATTTTGGAGGCAGCAGTTTTCCCTGTGACCTAAGTTCTTCAGTAGATTCAAGAGAATTTTTGTATTTAAGTTTGTTCAGATATTTATTTGTTGGAATAAAGTGACAACAGTAAAGATCTTCACATATTAGATCCTTTAAATTCATTTTTAATATAAACATGCTAACTATAAGAAAGACATCTCTCGGCTCGTTCTGTCCTTTCCCCTTGGAAGAGCTAAATAATTCCAATAATTTGTACTAAAATATATTGGAACATTCTGTTCCCCAATTATGTCCACCAGATATAACTCAGATATAGTTCAGCTAAAACAGTAGGACATTGTTGGTGTTGTGGGCAGTCTCATTCTGAAATATGAAGGCAAATGAGTTGGGTTCTTCTTGATGGATCACTAAGTCTCTCTGCAAGGAATCATATAAATCATGATGAAAAATGAACTGTGAGATCTACTTCATAAATCCTGGTCAAGTTTCCAAAGGTAGCATCTTGCAATCTCAAAGTCAACGCTCAGCATTTCAGATGCAAACCTGAAGCCCAATTTCTGCAGGAGTTAATGTGCTAGCATTTTAACAAATTGAACCACTTTAGCGACCTATTTATCAGTTCAAGCTATTTGGAAATGTTGCGACCATATGTCGTCCATTGAAATGAACACTAAACACTGCATTTATAAATGGTAATTCATGAGTCATAAATGTCTTTGCTATTAAAGCCATTCTGCCACTGTGAATGGAATTGATAGCAGGTTCTGAGCTCTGTGGTATGTATAAATTTTTTCCCTTTTTAGGAATGTTGTAGATATTAAAGCTTTGGTGCCTCATGGAAATGTTATTTTTAAAAGCTATGCATATCAAAAAGATTATGTTTTTATGCTAGATTTTCATATTCACAAATTTGACAGACAGGTTAAATATATGTGTGCTTGTGCATATGGTGAAGATTTTTTATATGTTTGTACAGACAAAGATTACAGAATTATAACTCTAAAATATGGAAGTTATACTGTATTATCTGTCCAGGTCTTGGATTTAATTGTAATTGAAACTGCAAGTCATCTACTCTAAATCTCCTTTCTCCTTTTTTAGTAATAGAGTGACAGACTTTGAGCTGGACATGTGGCCTCCTGGAATAAACACTGTATTATTCACATCACTTGCAGATACGATAGCAAAATGACAGGTCAGTGTAAGCAGAAAGATTGTACAGAAACTTCTTAGAAACCACATTAAAATATAACTGGAATACTCTGCAAAATATTATTGATCCTTTCTTCATCCTTCTGGCTGAAAACTCAGATGTCAGGCTGGAACTTGAGCACTCGTTTGGACATTGAGGAGTAAGGACTGACTCTAACACACTTGGAAGAAACCCAGACCCCAGACAAATCTTAAAGGGCATATATTGGCCCTGGAAAATGTAGCTCAGACTTACTTTTATGTAAAAAAGGAAGAGATGACAAAAAAATATTTATTGTTTACACAGCCATACTTATTTTTTGTGGTGTGCAGATGTTACTTTATTGATAGAGTCAGGTAATATATATTATCCTGATTGAAAGATGGAATAATTTGAGTATCAGATAAATTATTTCACCTATCCAAAGTCACAGACTTCTATATAACTGAGGATATATCTAGAATCCAGGTTTGTGAACCTTGGTTCATACTCTTGCTATTTACATTATGTCTGTAGCATTTAACGAGGCCTGTATAGGAGACACCATGCCTTAGTGTGGCTTGTAGAATTTGTAGTCAGGTAAACTTGATCACCTGGCAGATAGGACGACCTCTTGGGGAATCTGCTTGTAGTTAGGAGACAATTTTATATTATAATTCAGGAGTACCAACATTTCATCACCTGTTATCCTTTATGTACATAACAGTCTAGATCTCTCTGTAGTCATTACATGACTTTCTATATCTGGTTTATCCAACATGATTATGATTAAGTATTTGTAGATATAGTAGACCTCCTTTATCCATGGTTTGGTTTTCTACAATTTTAGTTACCTGATGTCACACTCTGAAAATATGAAATGGAAAATTCCCACAATAAACAATTTATGTTTGAAATTTAGCACTGTCCTGTGAAGCAAAATGAAATCTCTGTCCATCCCACTCCATCCCAGTCAGGACATGAATAATTCTTTTGTCCAGTGTCTTCACACTGTCTCTTACACTTAATAGCAAACTTGGTTATCAGACTGACTTTTGAGGTATTGCAGTGCTTGTGTTCAAGTAACTCTTACTTTCCTAAACAACAGTTCCAAAGCACGAGAGTGCTGATGAGCTATTTGGATATGTCTAAGAGAAGCCATAAAGTACTTCCTTAGGTTAAATGTTGGAAGTTCTAGACGTAATTAAAAAAAAAATTATGCTGAACTCGTTAAGATCAACAGTAAAAGTAAATCTTCTATTTATGAAATTGATAAGAAGGAAAAAACTGTACATAGTATATATCTACTGGGGGTCTTGGAAAGTATCACCCATGGATGGATGCCTTGGAATACTACATAAGAGAGAGAGTGTGTGTGTGTGTGTGTGTGTGAGAGAGAGAGAGAAAGAGAGAGAGAGAGAGAGAGAGAGTGTGTGTGTGTGTGTGTATAGTTAACTTATTTGGGACATGAGTTTTAGCATGCTATTTTGAAGTTCTGATGCTTTGAAAAATTTGTGACTATTATATATTATGTATTGTTATTAATATATAGTTAATATCATGACATTTATTTCTAAGGAGAATCAAGTATTTGAAATTTTAGCAAAGCAGTGTGATAATGTGAGAGCTAAAACATTGTACTCTATGAACCTGTAGAATAAAGGATTTCCTTGTTGTTAAAGGAAAGTTGTAACCTTCAGTAGGGATGACTCCAAGCATGAGAATTAGAATGAAATTTTAACATTGGCTCAAAGTCAAAATGTAATTCTGTATCTAAACCCACATCCCCCCACCCACCACTAACTCTATTCAGATTTATAAAGGAATTTAAATCTTCTACTGGATGTTCTCATCTGATGTGCCAGGAATTCTTCTCCATTTAATCAATTCAATCACTTGTTTTAAGAGAAACTACTCCATAAATATTACTGTTTAGAGGCTGTGGGTCATAAAATATTTTTTTAAGAATTATAGTTTTATAATTTCTTTAAGAATTATAGTGGCAAGAATTATTAGTTAGCACTAATAATTAAAAACTCATTAGATGGAGTAAAATAATACTAAGTGTTTCAATTCAGCCGAATGGATCCAACGTAAGAATATCAGAAACTCAACTTACTTAGCCACACATTTTTCTTTTCAACTAGATATTCTTATCTTTCTTACAGGTTTTATGTATTGATTAGTGCTCATGTGGGTAAATTGCACAAAATGGTCTAGGGCATGTATGTGATAATCAGGAAAGATTGTATTAGTTGTAAGAGAATTGTGAAAGTGTAAGAATAAAGAAAATATTGGAGAATGCTTCAGCTGAAAGGAGAGATTTGAAGTGAAACGAAGTCAAATTTATTTTATTCAATTGAAAAAGTTCAAATACATGGAAATTTAAGAAATACCCTAATATACATCTATGTGCTAAATATAAAATGCAATTGCATTTTAGCAAGTTGCCATATTTTCTTTAAATTTTGTTGAAAAAAGAAAATATTACAAGTAGATTTCAAGATATCTGTGTGCCTTCTGGAATAAATATGTCTGCTTCCCTCCACTTCTGAAGTAAGTAATATTATTAAATGATATTTATCTTTTATGCATTGACAGGCAGAATTCTAGGATGGTTGCTGAGATTCCCCACCACTTATGTACACACATCTTCTCCTAGTTATTCAATTAAACACCAATCTAGGTGCTACTGTAATAGAATGCTGCAGATATAATTAAGACCCCAACTCAGCTTACCTTAACAAAGAAAGCTTATTCTCAAATAGCCTGACCTAATCAGAGAGTTCTTAAAAGAACTGTTTCTGAAAAACAGATTCAAAGTATGAGAGACAGTCAACATGGGGAGGATTCTCTATTGTTGACTTTGAAGATGGAGGGAGCCATATGTGGAAATGAACTCCTTTAGCAAAATTCTAGACAGCCTCTGGTTGCTGTGAATGATCCCAGCTAACAGGCAGCAAGAAAACAGACCTCTGATGTACAATACAAGGAACTAAATTCTTCCAACCATCTGAAGGAGCTTCAAGAGAACCTCAAAGCACAGATGAGACCATAGCCTTGGCCTAGATTCCAATCTTTGTGAGACACTAAGCGGAGAACTCAGCCATGCTGTGCCCATATTTCTTACTTACAGAAATGTGCATGGGAATAAACAAATTTTGTTTCTAGCTACCTCGATTGTGATAATTTGTTATGAAGCAATAGAAAACTAATACATGCATGTTTTTTACATTAAAACTGCACACACCCACACATGCATACACACACACTATTTCAAATGGTCTCAAATTATTTAAAATGGTACATTATTCTGCAATTTTTTTACCATAAATATTATAGTGTGGTGATGTAACCATGTCAATGTATGTAACTACATGTTAATCATTTTTACATAACAGTGGTCAGCAAACTTTTTTTTTGTAAAGCCTCGGCAGTAAATATTTTAGGATAAAAGCAGCTATAGGTAATACATAAAAGAATTACTGGCTGTGTCTCAATGAAACTTTAGAAAAAAGGCAGTGGGCTAAATTTGGCCAACAGGCTGTAGTTTGTCAGATCCTGGTATATAATATTCTACTGTACACATATGGCACAACTTACTTATTCATTCTTCATTAGCTCTATATTTGTTTCCAATTTTCTACTTTCACAAACATTAAATTTATTCTAACCTATTGTTTAAAAGTCTAGAATTTTTCCAGACCGGTGGTGTTATCTCAATACTCAATAAGATACATATATATTTGATAATATATTCCAATAAAACACCTACACACAGAAACAGAAGTGTTCTGTATGCTCAATTGTACATGATGGCACTGTGCACACATACATAAATTTGCTATTCACAAAACAATACTCCCATTGTTTAGTACTGGATTCTTAAAAATTCTGGGATAACCGCTGAATAAATTTGAAAATAATTTGCTAAAGTATATGCTTTGAAGGGATATTGTTGGGCTAAAGAGTATGCTCATATTACATTTTACTACACAGTATAAAATTGCTGATGAAACAATGATTAGTAAATATTTGTTTCTCTACAATGTTTTCATGATTTTTTTTTACTTTCAATATTGAAATAATTGTAAGCTTACAGGAAAATTGCATAAATATTAAAAGACTGTTCCCATATTCCCCTGATATAGATTCATTTAATGTTAGCATCTTATATAACCATAGTTTAATTATTGAAACCAGGAAACCAACATTGGCAGAATTTGCTACTTAAAACTACAGACTTTAATTCAAATTTCACCAGTTTTCCTTCTTGTGTGTGTGTGTTTTCTTTCTAGTAAGGATCCCGTATTGCATTTGGTTTCTGTTTTTTGTTACACTCTTCTAACATGTAATATTTCCTCAATCTTTTCTTTTCTTTCATGGTCTTGACAGTTTTGAAGAATACTGATTGATTATTTTGTAGAATGTTCTTCAATTTGAGTTTATCTCATGTGTTTTTCATGATTGGAATGAGATGATATATTTTTGGCAACAATGTCACAGAAATGATGTGCCCTTCTTCATGCATAGTGTCAAGGAATTCGTGATGTCAACATGTCATCACTAATGATGTTGAATTTGTTTATTTGGTTAAAGTGGTGTTTAGGTTTCTCCACTGTAAAGCTACTCTCTTGTGCTTTGTTAATACATACTTTGAGTAAGATACTTTGACACTTTGTAAAATCTATTTCCCTTTAAGCTTCACCCACTCAGTTTTGCATCTCTTGGTGGATCTTGTCTGAAACAGTTTTCACTATACTCTGCCTGATTATAATTATTTTTCTTTTTCCCTTTGAGACAAACAAATGAATCAAAAAGTGTCTGTTGTTGTATGAGCATTTAGAGATTTCAAGTGCTGTTGAGCATTTTTCTTACATTTATTGGCTACTAGAATTTTGTTTGAATTGTCCTTTACTCTCCTTTACTTATTATTGTCTTCTGTTTGGTATCGTCTTCTTCTAATTCCTTGGATAAAGCTCTTTATATATTGTAGATTCTAATGTTTTGTCATATAGGTGTGGTTGCAAATGCATTTCCTTTGCATGTAGTTTGCATTTTAAATCATTTATGCTTTCTTTTTTGGACATAATTATCCTATGTAGTAAATTATGGAAAAATTTGCTTCATGTTCTATAACTTTTAAAATCTAGTATTCATAAATCAATTTCTAACTGAGGTTTTAAAATTAGTCTCTATTTTCTCTTTTAAAAAAATTAATTTTCACATATAGATGCTTAATCTATCTGGAATTTATTTTTATTTATTCCTATATATGGTGTGAGGCAAGAATAATATATTTTTTTCATTGATTAACCTGTTTGATTAGGAATAGTCTTTTATTTATTTCACTGAATTAGAAAACCATTTTTGTCATATATATGAAAAATCCATATATATGTGCCCCTTCTATTGGGTTTCCACTTTATTTCAATGCTTGGTTTTACTCCTGAGTGTCAATAACAGAGTATTTTAATATAGACAACTTTATTCTAAGTCTTGATAGCCTAGGAAGTTCTGCTTCTTGCTTTTCTACACTAGAAAAATTTCTTGATCTACTAGATTAGAATCAGTTGCTCATTTTCCACAAAAAACAATTCATAATTACTTTTGGTATATGTCAGATTTGTAGGTTAATTTAGTAAAAGTCTATTTTTTTAAGAAACCAAGGCTTTCTATTTTTGAACATGGTAGAGCTCTTCATTCATATAGGTATTGTTTTGTCAAAACAAATACTTTGTCTTTATGTTAAATGTTACAGAACATTTTTTGCAATACTTGAAAGAGGCCCATTTCGATGTCACTTAAAGTCAACATATATTTATATGCATGTCCATATGCATAGGAAAGATATTTTAAATTCAGAATTTCTACCATAAAATGAAAAAAATCTGAAGAATCATGAGATGGTTTATGAAGGGTCTTCAGTATAACATCTTGTATTTTTTTTTCCCTAAAGTTCCATGACTTAGAGAGGATAATGACCTATTCAAAAAGTTTTTTTTTTAAGTAAATTGTATTTGTACTTAACTTGAGTTTATAAATTGATATGCAATCCAACTCCAGCTATCATTATTTAAAGATATCGAGTTTGGGAAAATAATCACCAGAGACCATATGAAGATTTCAAGAGACAGCAGGTAACTGATTCCTGATGATTTTATAATTATAAACAGCCCATCTGAGTCTATTTGTCTCTGTGTTGTAAAAATTGTTCAGATCTCCATGAATGAATGAACTTGTATAGAAAGGTACAGGCGTACTTTAAAGATACTGCAGATTTTGTTCCAAAAATCTGTAATAAAGTGAATATTACAATAAAGTATGTCACAAAATTTTTGTTTCCTTGTGCATATAAATGTTATGTTTACACTATTCTATAGTCTATTGAGTGTGAAATAACATTATGTCTAAAAAGATGCATAACAATTAAAATATTTTATGGCTAAAATATGCTGACACAGAGACATAAAGTGAGCACGTGCTGTTAGAAAAAATGGCACCAATAGATTTGCTTGATGCAGGGTTGCACAAACCTTCACTGGCTGCAAAGTGTAATAAAACAAGATAATGCCTGTATTTCCAAAATGAGGGCATTTTGCATGAGGACATGACCTTTAAAACAAGAAACCTATTTGACCTTCTATAACTAACATTTCTAATAAATTAGTTAGAAATAGCATGCCACATGAGCAAATTACAATGGGAACAAAAACTGAGAAATAGACACTGTTTTGAGGAAAAGGTCAATATAAATATAATGTAAACATACAGGACATGGAAAATTATCAGGGTAATCTTTAAAGTGAGTAGCTGTAATAGAACATTACTCCTAGAAATAGTATTCAAGACTGAGTAGTCCAATGCTCTCATTTTGCAAATAAATAAAATGAGGCCCTGAGAAGATATATAACCTACTTAATAAAAATAACCAACAGATACTCTTTCTCCTTGGCCTTTTATTTATTTTTTTCTTTCTGATTCTTAATTGTGAAGACTCCATCATCCTCATAAATGAAACGGGACTATCTTTTTTCACACTGCGATGTATGTTAATTGTTAAAGGTATGCCTGACAAGACTAACCAGGGAGGTGAGAGAGTTTAAGACAGACCAGAATTGAATTGGAAACTACTGTATAGTAGGTCCATTTCAGAAATAGAAAATAAGAATGGTACAAACAAACAAGCATTCTTATATGGGATTCTATAGTTCCGTAAACTTAGCAGCAGTAGGTGTTGTTTTTCATTCAAAGTAGATAATCTAAATCGCAGAAATGTAAAAAGTAGTTAGATTGTGGGGAGTTCATGAGCCAAGGAACATTTGGATTCTAGGAAAATCAGCAAAGAGGAATGTATAAAACAATACAACTCATTACTTCTTTTAGGGTTGAATCTTCTTATCCTTAGCCCAAGGCTGTTCATTATCTGCCACAGTTTTTTTAAGTCCTGATTTTTATAAGCACACGGGATTTCATTTCTAATTAACTAAACAACTACTGTGTACCTATGTTGTGTGGCAACTTCATTCAGAGTTGTAGCTTTTTCAAAGATATCCAAACTACGTATCTCTTTTCCAGGACATTAAATGTAATGGAGGAGGCAGATGTTCAAAAATCTGTGACATAGAACAGAGCTGACCTAGATCTATCCTTCACACCACATTTACATTTATCACACATTTACTTTCACTTTAATTTTTAATTTTTTTTTTAAAGATGGAGTTTCACTCTGTCACCCAGTCTAGAATGCAGCCACATGTTCATCGCTTAGTGCCCGCTCAAATTCCTAGGTTCAAACAATCTGCCTGTTTCAGCCTCCTGATGAGTAACTGGGATTATAGCCTTAAACCACCACACCTGGCTCATCATACATTAAATGCATAGGAATTTCAGAATATTTTGTAGTTTAGAGAATAATGAATACAAAATTACTTAGATAATTTGATTTCAATTACCATCAGTGCTACTTAAAGAAAGACTATTTAATGGCTTGCAGTGATTTTTTAAATGATCAAATTATAGGTATTTTCTCTGCAAAAAAATTCTTTTTTTTGTTGTTTATTTAAGCCTGCAGCACCTGATATTTTCAGGCAGTCTCCCATCCAAGTCCTAACCAGGCCCAACCCTGTTTAACTTCTGAGATTAGATGAGATCAGGTATGTTCAGGGTGGTATGGTCATAGACCACCCTAAATTTTCTATAGCAGTTTTATAACTGCTACAACAGAAAAGTACTTAAGTATTTTTTTCTTCTTTTCAGGGCAGCAAGAATCCACACTGTTAATGTGTTTGAAATCGATGACTTTAGAAGTAAATGTTTGAAACTTACTCCCATTTTTATTAAAAGAATAGAAGTATTACATGCTCAAGATTTTAAGAAAAATCTTTACATATATATATATATATATATATATATATATATATATATATATATATAAAAGTAAAATACTTTGCTCCTCTGTTTTATTCTTCTTTCTCCAGTTCAAATTAATACATTTACATCTTAACACAGTATAATCTAGAGTTATTAAAAACCTAATTATGAAAGAAACCTTCAAAGTATTACAAAATACAAAGGATCATATCATATCAGAAAATATCCTCAGAATGATTGCATTTATAAAGCCAGTTTAAATACAAACATAGGAATTCATGTTCCTAATTCATATATACAAATACTTTGATATATTTGATTGTAATAAAATGAAAACTGTTTCAAGGGATACTACAGATGGGAAGTACATATTTGCCATGCATGTGAAAGATGACATGTTAGTACAGACTCTACACAGAAATTCTGAAAATTAATAGTAAATCATAACACAACCTAAGTAGCTAAAGGTTATGGATAGGCAATTCTCAGGATAGAGATATTATGTTAATAATTACACAAGATAATAACCTTGTACTAAACACAATTAATATTAAAACAAAATTAATAACTGTATTGTTCATTTGGTAAAAGAATTAAAAGTCTGATAATACCAATTCTTGTCAAGAATCTGGAGTAATGAGAACTGTCATGTATTTATTGTTAGGGTATACATAGAACCAACCTATTTGAAGATCGCTTTGGCAATATTTAGTAATGATAGAAAAATGCCCTTCCACTTATAGAGCAGCTAAAAATTTCTATGCATGAGATCCCTGCTCATAATAATGACCTGAAAAAAATCTATCAACTACCCTCCCTGTTAATGACTCCCAAGGAGTTGTCTCCCAGATCAGGTTTGAAAATATACATTTGTGCTAAGAATAGAATAGAACACAGAGGTCACTAATGAGGATATAGTGACTTTGTAGACACCACAAATAAACTGTGTAGAAATGTCTGCACGTATGCACAAAATGTTTATCCTAGCAATGTCTGTAGTAAGAAAACAGAACAAAACACAAATTTAAAAAAATTCTAATGTCTAAGGAGATAGCATGAAAGATTTGATCCATTTTGTATGAAGATTTAAAATTAATGACCTATTGTACCATATAAACATAACAACCTACATATATTACTAAACATAATGTTTAGTGAAAAATCCAGGTGCAAAGCACTGTGTTTAGCAAGCAATATTTTATTTAAAAAAAAAAAAAACCCACAGAAACCAATATTATGTACTTTAAGAACACACACACACACACACACACACATACAGTTCTATGTTTGAACTGTGTTTTATATACATCTAAACATACCCATACACATATAGACATTCAAAATAAAAAACATAGAATGAATAGAATATTAGCTCTAGTTATAATTATTTTAGCATAGCAGTTTTGAAATGCAGGAGGATTTTGTCATATATATATTTTTTTCCCAAAAATATATATCTAAAACAAGTATAACAAATGTTAATATGTATTGGAGCATATGTCTGTTATGCCATTTTTTTTCTCTCTACTTTTGAAAAATTTCACAAACTTAAGAAATAGCAACAATCATCAATGTGAAAAATATTACTAAGTGTTATAAAAGCACAAAGGAAAGCATTGCATTTTGGCTAAAAGAAACTAAAAGATTTATGAAACGAATGATACTCACTTTAGATTATGGTTGATGAATAAAATTTCAGTAGACAGACAAAAGAAAGGTCATTTCAAGTAGAGGCAATATTTGATTTGTGTAGAGAAATAATATTTAGAAGGCTATTTAAAGAGAGAAAGATCCCATCTCTTAAAAAATAAATGAAAGCAAGGAAGAAAGACAAAAACGAAGAAGGAAGGAAGGAAGGAAGGAAGGGAGGGAAGGAGGGAGGGAGGGAGGGAGGGACCGAGGGACCGAGGGAGGGAGGGAGTGAGGGAAAGAAAAGAAAGAAAACATAACTTATTGGTGGTGCTATGTCTTTTGTTTTAAGCATATAGGATACTTGGGCACTTTTCTAGTCTGAGTAATGGGAATAAACCATTATAAATCCAGATCTCGGAGGACCTGGAGGAAATGGCAAAGATTGCTATCCAGAACAGAGCTGGAAGAGTTAACTTTGGTTAGCAGAAGAGAGTTCTTTTGTTTTTGTTTTTTGCTTTTTTTTAAATAAAACAGAAGAAGGACAACAGGTGACAGAGATTGCCAGACAGATAGAACACTAAAAGGCTTGTTAGAGAGGGGCCTTGATCTTTGCAGTAAAGAGAGAAAATAAGAGCAGAGACAGTGTAGCCAGCTTGGCGAGGGCAGGAATTGTTTGAGAAACATGCTACAGGAAATGAAATCGGCCACTGACTGGGGACATAAAGCCTCCCATGATACAACTCCAACCCTGCTGCTTGGTCCAGAGTTAACACTGTCCTCTGCTGATGTTTTTTAGTGGTTTGTGGTAACCGATAATACATATGTTATAACTTTTTTAAATCAATTTTTCTTTCTAGAATGTTCACCTATATGTGCCAAAAACATAGTAAGTACTTAATAAATGCCTCTCAATCGGATACGCAAGACATTACATTAGTCAATTCATAACTTATGTTTAAATTCTCTTTCTCTGAGCCACACAGTTTGGTGCCAGAAAGACCTATGAATTAAAACAAATTTCATGGGAAAGTTATTAGAGATGAACAACAACCTGAGCAGATATACTGTAAGCATTCCCCGCCCCCCCGCTTTTTTTTTTAACAAGTTTCTTCTAGGAGCTGCGTTTGGACATAAGCATTACCTTTTTAAAGAGGAGGGGGCATGAGGTATTGTATTTCAGAATGTCTGTCTGGAAGATGGACTAAGTCACCACCTAACAACTGTATGACCCTGCAGAAGCTGCTTTACCTCTATGCAGCCATAAAAAATGATGAGTTCATGTCCTTTGCAGGGACATGACTGAAGCTGGAAACCATCATTCTCAGCAAACTGACACAAGAACAGAAAACCAAACACTGCATGTTCTCACTTATAAGTGGGTGTTGAACAATGAGAACACATGGACACAGGGAGGGGAACATCACACACTGGGGCCTGTTGTGGGGTGGGAGAGCTAGGGTAGGGATAGCAGGGGGTGGGGAAATTAGGGAGGGATAACATTAGGAAAAATACCTAATGTAGATGACAGGGGATGGATGCAGGAAAACCACCATGGCATGTGTGTACCTATGTAAGAATCCTGCACCATCTGCACATGTACCCCAAAACTTAAAGTATTAAAAAAAAGTAGTATGCTTGTTATGAGAACAGTTTCTAATAGTCCCTGCTCATAAATTTTTAGCTATTTTGCTTTTGTTAGAAATGATTTTATATCCATGTGCTCCATCCATCAGAGGTACTATGAAGTCATTGAGGATGTCCTATGGTCATATGAGATGTACCTTTAAGTGAAGGTAGTCAGCACTGCCTTTTATCAGTGTACAGCTAGGAGGAAAGTTCTCGATACTCTGGCATTAAATTTATATGTATATTCAACTAGTGACTTGGATTAGGATAAATCCCCTCAGCCTCTCAATAAGCTTTGCAGCACTGCATTTTAAAAAGCTTAGATGATGTGCAGAACACCCATTTGTGAAAGTGTATGTGCAAATTTAGGCAAAAGAATTAAACATTAAAGGAAAACTATAATGGTAAACCAAAAATACCCTGGACAGCTTAATTGAATATTTACTAGATGGATATACCAGGCTTAGCAAAATTAAATTTTAAAACTGCCTATAACAAAACTATGATAGAAGTAAGAACTCATGCTTAGAAGGAAAAATAGAAAGGAAAAAGGGTGACGATGCAGCCTGGCAGGGAGATTCTTAATTTATGTTTCCTTTTATACATGTTGTTTGCTAAGGGACCTCAGAGCAAATAACCTGTATCCTCTTGACCTCTGTCTTTCACTGGATTGGGAGGCAGCTGATGTAGTCTGACTATTGTGTGACTTCAGTGTAAAAATCTGTATGTGCCTTAGAAAAGCATGGCATTATTGTACTCTATAGAACCAATTCCAGTCCATAATCATAATTATTTTTATCTTCCATCCTCTAAGAATTATCTCTACAAGTAGAATAACAAATTTGAGTGTCAGTTCACAAGAGACCTATGTCAAGCAAAACAATATTTTGTAGTTATATGGCAATTAGGAAAAAATTAAATAAGAAATTCAAATAAGAGAAAAATCCAAATAGGAGATATAGGTGAAAATGTTTTTTGTTTCTCATTTTCTCTCACACAAAGGCAAAAATGAGTTTTTAGAAAGAATGGAAAGAAGCCTTAACCGATGGAGACCAAAACTTGAAGCACTAGTGTGGGAAAGGATGCACTCAGAGATGAACCTCCCTTAAATTCAGCCCGCAGGGAAAAACACTGAAGTCAGCAGGCAGGAGGCTTCCTTCCACACAGCCCAGGTACCAACTTTGCTGCCTTCAGTGAAATCAAGGCCTGGCTGTACCTCCTATGGGGAGTGGGTCAAGTCATACAGACACACTTATCTAACAAAATTGTAGGAGGATGCAGAAGATAAGTAATCCTTGGGAAAGCATAAACCATTAATGAACTGTACAAGAGAGTATTTACACAGACTGCCGAAGCGATGATATCAAAGCTAATGGTAGTGTTTACATGACAGCAAAAACGCAGATGTAAAGCGAAACATTCACTGTCCAGTCAATTGGATGAAGGAGCTGTATAATGCCAAACAGCTGAGTATTTGGAAACACCCAGACATTTGATAGCACAGTTCCTATTTTTTTAATGAATTTTCCTTCAGAGCGAGAGCATATTCCATACAAGGAAAGTGGTTTCTGTTAGCACCTTCTTTTTTTCTTTTCAAACCACAGTGGGATTACTCAGGAGCCTCACTCTCTTTATTTGAAAGAACTGTTTTGAAGAGATTTTCAATTGATTCTAAAAACAAGTCAAATACATCATCAAAGAGCAAAGATTTATGCTTTTTGCTTCATTAGGCTATTCATTAAAATCGTGTGTCATAGGCTCTTAGGACAATGTTTTCTTTTTCTTTTTTTTTTTTTTTTTTTGAGACAGAGTCTTGCTCTGTTGCCCAGGCTGGAATGCAGTGGTGCAATCTCAGCTCACAGCAATGTCCGCCTCCTGGGTTCAAGGGAGTCTCCTGCCTCTCCTTCTGAGTAGCTGGGATTATAGGTGCACACCACCACGCCTGGCTAATTTTTATATTTTCAATAGAGACGGGGTTTCATCATATTGGTCAGGCTGGTCTCGAACTCCTGACCTCGTGATCCACTCGCCTTGGCCTCCTGAAGTGCTGGGATTACCAGCATGAGCCACCACACTTGGCCAGTAAAATTATTAAAGGTGTTCCAACAATAGTGGAATAGGTGGCCTTCCAGGAAACTGCTAGAAGGATAACTTCATTTGGGTATTTAAGTTCTGATTTATTTAAAATATGAATATGAGTTGCCACCTCAATTAAAATACAAATTCTGGATTTTCAAGGACATTCTTGTTATTATTTTTAATCCCCATCCTGACTCCTGAATATACATAGAACTAAATTTATAGAAGCATATTATATGCTCAATGCTTGCCTACAGGGTGAATGGTGAACTGAATGTCTTTTTAAAACGTACTAGAATGAAATTTATACTGAAATATCTACCATCTGTTAAAACACACACACACACACACACACGCACAAACCCCCAACATTTTAATTCCAGAGCATGTGGTTACTGGAACTGAAGGTCCTTAATTGCATCTTTTAAAAAAGCAAGGGTGTCTCTATTTATTAGGCATTTAAATTCAATGCACTGCAATGTCTCCGTTTCTTTGCACTTTCCTTAGTAATTGGGGGTGGAGTCTCTGTCTTCAGGCTAATTCAATGCTTATGTTGTTAAGATATAGACTGGCTGCTCCTGTGTGAATACTTTCTGGCTTTAGTCCCTTGCTCATCCTTTTCCCAGATTTCAATAATGAATAGAGTTCTTCATTCACTGAAAGAATGTCCTTGGACCTGTTTGTGCTCCATGTTGCTCGTACACTGCAATGCTCCCTTGGCCTCATGACTTTGCAGCTTACAGTGGTCCAATAGCTTAGTTTCCTTTACAGGCAACCATATGCTGTAGTTTTATAGAGACAGAACCCTTCCTACCACAGCCTAATTCTAGTCTCTACACACATCCTTGCAACTGCATACACTTTTCTAAAAACACTGCTATAACGTACTAACTCCTGTTCAAAAACTTTCCATTTGGCCTTATTTTGAGCAGTGGGAGTGGGGGTCATCAGAATAAAAATCTGCTTGGTTCTCGAAGATTTCTAGAAACAAAATATGCCATTCTTACATTTCTTTATTTCTGGGAGCATTCTCCCAGACTTTGGTTGAATTTAGGACTTCTTCACTTTACCAGGTATGTATTCTATTTATTGATACTCTCAGTGCCAAAGATGGGTAAAAAGATGTGTGCCATTAATAATAATCGTCTTTGTTTTAATTAAGTTCTGTTAAGTTTATCTGGTTTATGGGTAACTGTTGAAGAAGAAAATACCATATGTTTCTATTTTCATATGTATCTATCTGATGTCTTCCAGCAGCTTCCATGCCAGTCAAGTTCCTGTGCAATCACTATTTTCATCAAGACACAGAATCCTTACTTAAGCTAACATATGCTCCCTTTCTGAAAGAAATCTAAAGAGGATTGAAATACCGAATTGGTTATCAGTCGTTATCATATTATTCCTCTTTCTATTTTAATCTAATTAGATGTTTTATCTGGAAGAAGTTACACATTTTTCATCAGGCCTCAGTTTTCCACCAGTGAAATGAAAGCCAGTTCAAATGTTCTCTAATATTTCTTCTCGTTGTGATAATCTGGGACAGCATGACTCTATAACTCTTCTGCATTTTCTACCTTATTAGGAAAAACTTAACAGCAAAAATAGTGCTTATATTTTTCCCCTCACTGAGTACATTGTTATATGGTTAAGAGAGGCTAAGTACCCACTGAATGAATGAAAAATTTACTACCTGTTGTTCAAAGTGTGCTCACAGTTCTGAATAATGAGCTTTCACCTTGTTAAAATCATGAACCATTTTGTGCAATCATAAGCCCAAAGACATACAAGGGAGTAGCTGAAGCAACCCACATCAAACAGAAGCTTCTCCATTACATCCCTCCCATCCCAGACACAATGCATTTCAACAAGGAAAATCATGCCATGAGGTTGTAATAGGAGCTAAACAATAAATATTCTCTCTCTTTAAATGTTTGTTCAGTTGCCGAGGAGTCAAAATGACAGCTCCACACTTCCACATCTATAGAGATTACATTTTCTTCCCTTATGTTTCCTGAATCTTTTTTTCACCAAAGTCTCTATTCCAGCAGGCAGCAGAGAAGAGCAAAAGCAAATTAAAAGTATCTATTTCCTAGAGCATCAATTATGCTGCAAACTTGAATTAAGAAAAGCCCTGGTGGTGAAGCAGAGCTGGTTTGATTTGGTCCACCCTTGTAGCAAAATTTTAAAATCTTGATAGGGCTGCCCCCATGCTATGGATCAAAGAGAAAGGATAACTTGGGCTGGGAATAAAATGTATATTCTAAGATCTGTTTAGCCCCAAGCATCCAGCAGTCCTCTGTGATGGGTCATCAAAGACTCTGTGCAAATGACATCTCAGTCAGCCCAGGGAGTCAGACACCACCAGAGGAAAGAGAGGTGGTGAGCAGACACCAGGACACGTTTCTTTTATACTCCCAGCACAGCTTGGGAAATCCTAAAATCCCTCTTCAAGTTTGGCTTTCCCCTGAATCAGCAATCCTAAACTTGACTGCAATCTTGCCGAGCCTCATTTTATTCTTCCAGCATAGTTTTCCTTAATTTGTGAAGTGGAAACCAATTTCTTGCAGTGATGGTTAAATATACAGGACAAAAATCTTGGACCCTAACACTAAACCTACGGAATCCAGTGTCAGGGTGTACCCAAGAGACCTACATGTTTAAGAATTTTCCCCACGTTTCTTCCATGCTTAATTATCCAGTCATGAAAGTAGCAGCAACAATCTGCTTCCTAGCAGAATCCAAATCTTCCTCAAAAAAATATAAATGCACTTACCTTCTATTACAAACGAAATGGCCCAATTACCATCAGTAACTGTATCTGTTATTTCTTCTCTAATTCAAGCCCATCTTTATATGTAATAGTTTACTTTATCATCACAATTACCAGGCCCTATAAAATGGTAGAAAAAATAAATTATACATATATACATAGAAATATGTTATATAAATGTAATTTTATATTATACATTTATACATAGAAATTAATTTATATACATATAATTTGTTATATATAATTTTATATCATAAATTTAATTTATATGTAGAAATAAAGTTATACATAGAAATTTAAACATAGAAATATATATAATTTATACATAGAAATAAATTTAGACATATATATGTGTAGATATATATGTATATGTGTGTGTGTATATATATACATGTGTGTATATATATATGTGTGTGTGTGTATATATATATATATAATTTTTTTGAGATCGAATTTCACTCTTGTTGCCCAGGCTAGAGTGCAATGGTGTAATCTTGGCTCACTGCAACCTCTGTCTCCCATGTTCAAGAGATTCTCCTGCCTCAGCCTCCCAAGTAGCTGGGATTACAGGCCTGCACCATCATACCCAGCTAATTTTTTATTTTTAGTAGAGTCAGGATTTCACCATGTTTGTTAGGCTTGTCTCGAACTCCTGACCTCAGGTGATCCACCCTCTTTGGCCTCCCAAAGTGCTAAAATTACAGCATCAGCTGCTGTACCTGGCCTGTATTATATTAATAGATAGATATTACCTAGATCTATCAACCTATTTATCAATTGCTATCAAACTATATCTCTCTATATATAGTTTACATATTATTAACATATATAAAATATCTGCATATTTCTGTATATGTTAGAATATATAGAAATATTCTAATTTCCAAGGTTGGTACTGCATTCCTCAGTGCCAGCTATGGAAGCTGCTTGTGGTATGCCTGGTACAGTCATAGCCTCATGGGAAGCCAACCATCAACTAGTCAGCACATACGTTCTCCCCTCTGAAGCCCATAAAACCCCCGAACAACTCAGCCAGACTTGAGATGACGGGACAACCAATATAGTATTAGTTACTATGTAAACTATCTATATATATAGATCTACATATAAGATCTTATATCTATATATAAGATCTAGTTAGATGGCCATATATATATATATATATATATATATATCTCCATTTATATCTCCATTTATACCTACATAGAGAACACTCTTGTGTTCTTTATGTAGGTATAAATGGAGATACAGATCTTGAGATATATATCCAGATAGGTAATAGAGAGCAAGAAAATAAAATGGGTAGGTTCCAGAAATAACTCTGGAACAGCTATACATAAAGCTGAGTTGTTATATTTGATTTATTTTTTTACTACCTGTTTGAAATTCCTTTTGCCTTTCACTACCACTCCAGGTTGTCAGGAGTCTTTTACCAGAATGGTCATACAAATCGTAAATCCTAAAGAATCTGAATATCTAATGGTTTGCAATCTGGTTAAGATCACTGTACACTTTTCTTTTAACCTGAGGCACTTTTGAGGATGAGAGTTCTATTAATATCATGCTACTATAGTATACATAAAATGAGACAATCCTGAGCAAACCAGGATATTTGGATGCTGTGCCGCCAACTTTCTTTCAGTTCATGCCCACAGCCTCCTGGAGAGCTCCCTATGACCAGTTAATTGAAGAAGGAGAAATTCAAGTCATTTATAAACTGATTTTACACAATATGCTGGCAGAGCTGGAAAAGGCAGTTACATCATCATAGTCAGACTCAGATGTGGCCCTATGTATATATGGTTTTCTACATTACTCCACTGAATTTTACTAATAGACATTGATGACAGTGGCAGCCTGTCAGGAGTGGCTGTTGCCAGGATGCCAGCTTCAGTGGGGGGAGGCACAGCTAGGGCTGCTTGCTCCATGGAGCCAGTGGGAGCCTGGAGCAGGCGGGAGCTCCACCCTCCTGGGTGAATCTGTGGCCACCCAGCCTCAGTGTGAACCCAGGCATCTCTGCACTCTCAGGGGCTCAGAAAGGCCCCCTACTACCTCCACAGGCTCAGAAGTACCTGCTCCCACTGCTTGGCCTCTCCCTGCTCTTAGCACCTTCTCTGATCTCTGAGCAAAGTTGAGGCCAAGTCCAGGCACTGTTGCAACCTGGATGGGGTGTGAGCACTTTTGGGGCAGTGCTGACACTCCAGCCCCATGCTGCCTAGGCCCCCTCCACACTTTGGACACCAGTGAGCATGGAGGGAGGCCAAGGGAGGGTTGGGAGCAGTTCAGCGCTAGCCTGCAGGTGTCTGTCGGCAGGAACAGCCTAGGCACCATGAACAGTGGCAGGAGGCAGACAGGCTCTGGGGCAGAAAGGGGCAGGGCTCCAGTGAAGTTCCACTGTCAAGCTGGGAAAAGACTGAATCCTGGAGGCCGGGCTGCCATCCCCATAGAATGGGGTAGAACTTAATGGTGCTCTTACGAGGTCCACCCATGGACACCAATGGACCAATAAGCATGCACTTCCTTCCCTCTGAAGCCCATGAAAACTCTGGACTCAGCCAGACTTGAGGAGACAACAGGTCTACCAACTGTGGAGAGGAGTTACCCACCCTAGGGTCTCCTGTCTGCTGAGAGCTGAATACTCAATAGGACAACCAGCTGTAAAGAGGAACTACCCACCCTAGGGTCTCCTCCCTGCTGAGTACTAAGCATTTGTTGGGACACTCTGCCTGTGTAAAGGAACTACCCACTGTGGGTCTTCTCTGAGCTTTTCTGTCATTCAATAATCACCCTCCACTTGTCTACCTACCTCATTCTTCCTCAGTGCAGGACAAAAACTTGAGACCCACCGAATGGCAGGGCTAAAAGAGCTGTAACACAAACAGTGCTAAAACACGCTCCTTGATTGCCAGGTTGTGAGTGACAGGAAAGAGAGAAGAGCCGCTGCCTTTCAGAAAGCCCAGATCTAGGAGTGTCCCAAGCCAGGGCTGTGACACTCCCCTTTGGGGCTCTGTAATTTCTGGCATCTCCAAGCTTCCAGGCACTACTGCATTCCCTGTTGCTAGCCATGGGAGCTGCTTGTGGTGTGGTACATCTGGTCCAGCCATAGCCATGCAGGGTTCCTCGCACTTGAAGCTGCCTGCCCCACCACAGCCAGCATGCCTGGCTGTGCACGGTGGCTGGACCCCATGCTCAGTTGCTCACACATCCCTTGCTGCTCCACTCTCCCTTGGCAGGCATGGGATCCAGGTCAGTAGCATGAGCTGAGCCCAGCCTGCCAGGCTGAGTGGGAGCAGTGGGCCCTAGCAAGAATCAGGCAAAGCCACCACTGGCCACAGAGGTTTCCAGCTGGTGAAGTGACACCCCAAGGATCCCATAACAACATGACAGTAGAGGATTTTAAGGGTTTCATATACACTCCTCCTTACCTACATTGATACCACAAGTAAATCAATTTCTCTGTAATAGTCAGGACTAATTACCCTCACAAAGTTGTCCCTGTTTGAAGGCACACATAGCTAAGTGGCAAACCTAACTTCCAGTTACAAGGAAGTAGTATATTTTCTTTTATAGAGATGTTCCTTTCTGGGTATAAAAATCTCTAAACCAGAGGATCCTAAAGTCAAAATAGTAGTAAAGTCTTTTATCAATGGTTTATTATATATAATACTGAAAGATGCAAATCACATTTCCACTTTATGTTTCTCTATCATTGTGCTTTGGTACAATAACAGTGGCTGTTGGAAAAAAAGCATCATATATTGAAAAGCATCTCTTAATTCGCTTTGTAACTGACTTTTCAAAAGGGCCTTCCACCGTATATCAGTTCAACTATTTCCAATTGATGATAAAGCTACTGAATTGCATCAGTGTATGCTGACTGGTGTAGCTCTTTTGCTGCTAAATGCATTTCTTGTTAAGAAGCAATGTAGTCTAGGATGTTATGGTAGTAAATGAGTAGGTAAAGTAGTCCATAAATAGGATTTCTTCTCTTTTCTTTTTTACTCTTTTTTGAGACAGAGTCTCACTCTGTCACCCAGGCTAGAGTGCAGTGTTGTGATCTCGGCTCACTGCAACCTTCACCTCCTGGGTTCAAGTGATCCTCCTGCCTCAGCCTCCCAAGTAGCTGGGATTACAGGTGCACACCACCACCCTTGGCTAAGTTTTGTATTTTAAGGAGAGATACGGTATCACCACGTGAGCCAGGCTGTTCTTGAACTCCTGACCTCAGGTGATCCACCCACCTTGACCTCCCAAAGTGCTGGGATTACAGGCATGAGCCACCATGCCCAGCCCCATAAATAGTATGTCTAGCAGATGGAGATTCAATGCAAATCCATATTTAATATAAGTGCAAGCCAACCAAGGACAAATCACCATCCAATCTTTAATGGATGGTTTCTAATATAATTGTCCTGGCAACAGATGCTAAGCTGGTCCCCATGGATATAGGTTAGTAGTTGTGTCTAGATTGATCTTGTTGGAGATCGATCATCTATGTTTTTGAACCCATAAATAATGTATCTCCTTATTACTTTGGCCTTTTTTTCTCCAAAGAGCCCAGTGAACCAGCACAGGGATGACTGAGAACAAAAGACTGAAAGAGTGATCTTATCTAGCTGACTATTGAGAAATCAGTGAATATTTTCATGGTATAGAAATATTTTCAAATTCTTGACCTCTTCCCAAACTTTCAAATCTCTCACCCATGTCTCTTTAACACCAGTCACATGATCTTTTTCCTTCTAACTCTTTGAACATCTGACCATGTTCCACCAGTCTGTTAGCCAAAGCTTTGGATTCTTATAAATCCATCATGTGGGCCATAACACCTTCCATGCACAGAGAAAATTTTGCCTGTTTAATGGATCTCCTTTATCATTATCTTTCAGGGCCACATCTGAGTGTGACTATTATGATAGAACTTTCTCTTCGAGTTTTGCCAGCTTTTTGTGTTAAACAATTTATAAACTAGACTTGAATGTATTATTTTTCTTGAATCAACTGATCGTGGGTATGGCTTGACAGAGAGTTAGCAGTACAGCAAGAACAGATGCACTGCAAGAATGATTGACCTACTCATGCAATTTACTTGCGTATGTGCTTCAGTTCAGTTTTATGTATACCACTTCCACCTAGTGATGTAGTACTATTAAGCAAACCCAAATTTATGGCTTATGGTTATTTGAACCATTAAGCAAGCAAGCCAGGATATTTGGTTGCTGTGCTGCCAACTCTTTCAAGCCATGCCCAGGTCCTCACAGAGAGTTCCCCCATGACCAGTTAATTGAAGAAGAAATTCAAGTATAATTTATAAGTTATTTTTATACAATATGCTGGCAGAGCTGGAAGAGGCAGTTACATCATCATAATCAGACTCAGATATGGTCCTATGTATATATAGGGTTTTATATTACTCCATTAAATTTTACTAATAGACTTCACAGTAATAGAAGGAATTTCATAGTATTTTATAAGTTTCATGCATACTCTTTCTTACCTACATTGATACCACCAGTAAATCAGTTTTTTGGTAATAGGATTAATTACCCTAACAGAGTTGACATTTTGGGGAGTCTGCAGGTCACAACTATTTCGTAGTAGCATTAAGACGTTCACTATGAACTCAGCAATCAGAAGTTAAAAAGCCTAACTCCAGATGTCATGGTATTAGGAGGTAGGGCTTTTGGGAGGTAATTAGCACATGATTGTGGAGCCCTCAGAAATGGGATTAGTACTCTCAGAAGAAGACATGAGAACTTTCTTCCTTTCTTTTTCTGCTCACTTCCATGTGGGAATATAATGGCCATCTGAAAACCAGGAAACTATCCCTCACCAGACACTAGGGTATCTGGCACTTTGGCTTTAGACTTCTCAGCCTTTTCAAGAAACATGGCACCAGCACCTGGTTGACTTCTGGTGAGGCCTCAGGAAGATTTTAGTCATGGTGGATGATGAAGGGGAAGCAAGCATGTCACATGGCAAGAAAGGGAGCAAGAGAGATACCAAATTCTTTTAAACAACCAGTTCTTATGTGAATTTATAGAGCAAGAATTTACTCATTACCATGAGGAGGGCATTGAGCCAGTCTTGAGGGATCTCCCATTGTGACCCAAACACACCTCCAGCACTGGGCATTGCACTTCTGCATTTGATTTGGAGGGGACAAATATCTAAACTGCATCAAGTAGTCATTACACATTTCATTACCATAAATTTATTTTGTAAAAAGCCAATGTAACTTAAGAGTGCCTTTGAAAAAGCAATACAAGTTGTTAATTTCATTGTCTAAATGCTTTTGTACATGATTTTTTAATACTCGGTATGACAAAGTGGAAGGTATGTATAAAGCATTTCTAAATATTACTAATTGTCTCAAAAAACTTGTGCTATTGTTGGAGTAAGGACCTAAAGTGTTTTTTTTTTTTTTTTTTTAATGAAACACCATTTTTATTTGAATAAATGAGTGACACCAATTCATAGTTTTTCAAACTAAAGTGTTTGGCAGATATGTTCTCAAAAATGAATAAAATAAACATATTGCTTTAAGGAAAACAATTGCTTTAAGGAAAACTCAAGTACTTGTTGAGTTTTGGTGTAGTATCAAAGAATAACCAGAATAACCTGAAAAGGCTATAAAATTTATCTTCCTTTTTCTAACAACATAGCTATGTTTGAAACTAGATTGTCTTTGTACATTTCCATTGAAACAATTTTTTGCAACAATTTAATGGAGAGGTAAATATAAAAATCCATCATTTTTCTACTAAGCAATTTATCAAAGAGTGTTCAAAAAATATTAAATAATTTTTCACTTACCAATTTTTTGAAAATGTAGTGATTCTTCATAAAAATGTCACTTGTTATATAATTGTTTTATTTTCATTATTTTAGATAAACTACTAGTTTCCTAAATTTTTAAATTAATTTCTTATATGATAAATATCAAAAAGACAATCCACATAAACAAAATCTCTTTGGAGTGTTCAATTATTTTTAAGTGTGTAAAGGGCTCCTAAGAACTTTAGAAAAGTTTAGGAATGACTTATTTAAAGAATAGTGGTTATTTGCTGATAATAACATAGTTATGCTCTAAATATCTAGAAGCCTACACTATGGTTTTCTTATCAGAATTTTTTTCAGACCTGCTTACAGCATCCTGGTCTGCTGCAACTGTAAGTGCCAAATAGCTGAACTGTTTGAACTGCATTCTGGACCAAATAAAGAAAGAAACTTATTTTTCCCACATCTTACTCAAAATGCCAATTTGGGACCTTTGCAATAAATTGCTAGGGGCAAAATAATCAAATATATGATACATGGCACCTAAAATTATAGGAGCCCTACCAAAACAATAGGTTCCACCTTAGTAGTAGTGGTTTCAGGGTGTTCTAATTTTTCTTTGTCTCTAAAGGGAATCCCAACAGGGAATCCCAACAGGCCAGAGATGAATGATTTCTAAAAGTAGGTATCAAATGCAAGTTTCCAAGACATGAAATGTCTTGCTACTTTCTTCTTACCAGGTCTTATTGGCATGAGAAAAATCAATGTAGTAAACCAATGAGTTCTGAGAGTTATGAGAGCATCAAATTTCCTGCAGACTAATTACAGTACAGAGTTGCTATAACTCTGATGTGAGAGAATGAAGTTGTACTCTTGCCCAAGTCAGGTGAAAGAAACCTGTTAAACTTTGCCTATTAGCACAGAGGAAAATACACTCAAAATATTGATAGCTACATATCAAATGTCAGTGATTACACTTGTTTGCACTAGTGAGGAGACTGCAATTGATGTCACTCATTAATTAAATTTATAATAACCATGGTCATTCATTAAGGTATGTTTTTTGTGTAGTTCATATTTGGATATTTGAAAAGGTATGTGATAGGTATAACCACCCCACATATTTTAAGCAACTGATGATGGAAGTAATTGAGAGGGTCTCATGAGTGAAATATTGCATTTGTTTTATTATTCTCAAAGAATGGGTAGGTCCTGGGTCTTCGCTTTCCAAAGCTTTCACTTAATGGGTCAAAGAATCAATAAAAGAATTCTCAACTTGAATATATCTACTCTAACTATACATGTAAGAATGGGGAAATAACCATATGGCAATTTTACTTTGAAGTGAACTTGAGTCAAAATTCAATTAACCACCTAACCCCATAAGTTTTCACTCTGAGCAGTGGACCATTAGGATTTTATTTCAGTCCTCAGAGTTTATCATTATCTCAGATCCATGATTCAATTATTCTAAAAAATTATAGATATTTTTCTTTCCCCAGTACACAGCCATCCTATTATACCTATAATAGCTATCATGTAAATACCAATCACTTTAGAGAGGATGACAGGGAAAAATTTTAGCACATTCTTGTGAAATTATATCAAGGATATTTCTCAAGCCTCTATAGGATCCTTTATTTTTTCAAGAGAAAGTAGTCTTTACTGTTTCATATATAGATATTGATGGAGGGGAATTGGTTGAAGACCTGTGACTCAAATCTGATTAAATAGGATTTTATTTCTAGGGACCTCATGTTCAATAAGAGACCATCAATGTTTTCTCTATGTCCAAACCTCCATCTCTCTCTTATTTCTGGTGGCTAAGTGCTGTTGCCTCCTGTGTTCCAGATATTCTGCCATCTCCCCTACAAACATCCTACAGAAAATGAACAAAGCACTTTTCAAGGATGCTAGGACTCCCTTTGGAAGTTCACTTCTTATGACTTTGTAGACAGAATTCTTCTAGATGCTCTCAAAGGATGGAGACGTGGGGTGGGAAGCTGATCACCTGCAGTAAATCCATCCAGTCTCTCCATATTACTAAATATTGGGACTCTTTCTTTTCGTTATATCAAGGGATTTCTGACTTTTCCACCTTATTTGGTGAAGGCATTTTTTTTTTTTACCTTGGTTTTAGTGAACCATTGGTCCAAATAATTTGAGCCATTTCTACTTTTTAAATCCCACTTACAAAACCCAAAAGAGTAATTTACTCAAGTGAATGAATGTAATGTAATATAAAATTTTGTTTCTCTCCACTTTTATCTAGCCATCTCCTATACAGATTTCTTAATTTTTGTGAGTATATTATTATAAATTAAAAATCTTATAATAGTTTTATTATGTGTCTTTATTTTCCATATTTAACTTTTAATTAGCCCCTGAGTCCTACTGCATCTGGGATTATCTGAGTGTGATTATGTGTATGGAGGTAACTAAGGATGATGGGGGTATATAAGGACTACGGTAAAGTGGCTCAAGATAGAACACAAGATTGTTTCAGTGCCTTCAAGCAAGGATTGACTGTGCTCCTCAGATAAGAGAAGGGTGGCTTCTAGCCAAGTATATCAGTTTTGGTGTTTGGGTACTTGTCATTGTACAAATCCTTCCGAATCTTGTAATCCAAATTCTAAGGTCTCAATCTGAACCAAGATTGTGACTTTCATTAGTAAGGCTGGTGAACACAAGTTAGACATGAATGCAACATAACACAGTATTAGTCTAAGTCTAGTTTTTAGATATGTCAATGCTGAGGCTACAAAATACAATATTATCTTCAATAAAGTATATATTGATGATACTGAGAATTTAAAACCCCCAGCTTGTCTTTTTGCATGCTCATTTCTTCAGTGCAATTAGACTTAGCCACTTTACCCATTCTCTGTGAACACCATACAGTGATATATCCTATTACCATCACCTCCATTACCACTTTTATTTGCCAAAGGCTCTTATTCAACAGGTACTTTATGCCACATTACAAGGGAAAATTTAAGTAACTGTTTTACCACTGCATACCACTAGTATTCTTTTTTAAAAAATAATAATTTAATTTTCACTGCTTTCAATTATTATAAATAATCCCAGAAGCCCACTCTGAAGTTTTGTCTATTTATTTGCCCATTTACCTGAAGCTACATTTTGAGTTAATAATACATAAGTTGGTGAGGTGCAGTGGCTCACCCCTGTAATTTCAGCACTTTGGAAGGTTGAGGTGGGTGAATCACCTGAGGTCAGGAGTTTGAGACCAGCCTGGACAACATGGTGAAACCCCATCTGTACTAAAAATCCAAAAATTAGCCAGGCCTGGTGGTGGGTGCCTGTAATTCTAGCTACTTGGGAGGCTGAGGCAGGAGAATCGCTTGCACCCTGGGACGCAGAGGTTGTAGTAAGCTGAGACTGCACCACTGCATTCTAGCCTGGGCAACAGAGCCAGACTCCATCTCAAAAAAAAAGTTAAAATTAGTGAATGTTAAAAATGTAGTTAACATAAAATGCTATAACTATTTTATGTGGAAATGAATTAATACAGAGAATGAGGTATTTATAAATTACTCCAAATAATGGAGAAGTGAAAACTGTAGATTGGGCATCCAAAATAAGTTATAGAAAACAATAGCATCTGCTTGCCAGTGGAGCTGCTACATCTTCCATAATCAAATAGACCGAGTGGCAGACTTGGATTATTGGCTTCAAGATCACATCATGTTTTGGGATCAGGAAGCTGCCACCTGCAACTGTTGCTTCCGAAATCATATCATACCTGTTATATCTGCACTTGTAGACAATATGTGCCCTACTTTCTGTCTTTTGATATGTGTAAAGCTAGTGATAGGACACTAAAACTTACATTAATGCTATTATAGTTAAACCCAATACCTCCATGGACATGCTTGACATCAGAATAATCATAACAAGCATTCCTGTGAACTTCACCATACTTCTGCATTCCAAAACTAAGTAAGTGCATATGATTAGATGAATTCAAATCATATATAGAACCTAAGTCACAAAGGAGGCTGGAAATTAATTTATAGACTTAATCATTTCTGAATTTTCAATGGCACTAGGATGATGATAGAATGAATGTTCTGTACCAAGTCATTATAGTCACTATTTCCCTTGAGCAAATGAATCATAGTGATAAAGTAATAATTAAAAGAAGAAATTTCCACTCGCAAGCCCTTTTTGGGTTGGTCTTTTCTTTCTGGGGATCAGACTATTCATGAGGTTGAAATGAGCAGGCCACCCACTCAAACAGCCTACCCTCTCAAACTGAAGAGATAAGCAACAATAAAAAGAAATTTATTTATATACACCACTGATAGCAGTCAGATGTAAACATAACTGAAAAAATCAAAAACTACACTTGTACTTCTCAATCTAGGCCATTTTGAACTGATATATTAACTTAATTAAACAAATGAAGGCATAATTCTTCTGAATTATAGTTACCACATTTGCACCCTGTATACCAGTGACACTTATCTTACTACTGTTTCTGTAATTCAGTGAAGCCAATATCAGTATTAAATTATAAATTCTGTATCAATTCATAGAAGTAATAAAAAATCATTACGAGTAGTAAGTTTAAGTAGAAGCTAAAAATATGTCTAGGAATATTCTAGAGAGAAAACATAAGCACATATAATGTTTATTCTCATGTTCAATTTCACTTCAGGGAACCTCTCTGCAAATCCCTTTAAAGTGCTGAGTTAAAGGAAGAAACAGTGCTTGTTAGAAGCCTGAAGTTGGCTAAATTTAGATATGTAAATGTCTCCACAGGGCTTGCTTACACTCCATAGGCAGTCTGTATAATCTCTCTCTCTCTCTTTTTTTTCCCCTCCTTCTTACTCTATCCCTAATTAAAAGAGCTGTTCAGTTACAGGGTCAAATTTATCATGCTGACCTAGCTTTGCTGTAGCTTTGAGAGGAGTAGAAACCTGCATACCACAGAGCAGTGGCAATTAGTTCTCCTGTAATTAAGGAGTGAAGGGTACTAGCAAATGGAGGTGTGCCCCTTCCAGCCTGCTGAGTGGGAAAACACAAATTGGATTAAGGAGGATTTTCTAAGTACAGTTTCTCCTAGAAATGGGTTCATCATTTCTCCTAGAAATGGCTTACAGTCCTGGGAGGAATCCCAAATAAAATTACTGTAATTCTGAATTAGATTGGAAAGTGAAAACACTCACACAGACCCACTCAAGAAGAGAGGCCCTTGGAACTCATCGGTGTCATTTATAATGAGATAAAAAGCTCCCTTAGTCTCCCACTGCAGAACTCTAACATGTTGTCATGTTTATTTTAGAATCAAAGCTTGTTGACTATAATCTGGATATAGAAATAGAAATAAAGTTATTGTTCTTAGTATTATCTTGAATTTTCAGGTGTTTAAATACAACGAATTTTTTTCTATTTTGCTACAGGCAAGAGAGAGTCAATAAATTCACTTATGCAATGGAAACTTTACTGCCATAATAAATATTAAAAGATTCAAAAATATAATCATAAAATTATCAGAAAACCAAGTAGTTTTAAAGGCTGTTTAATAATTTAATGTCTTCTTCATTGCATCTTTATTTTTTTCCTATGTTCAAAACCCTACTCTCCTCTGCCCAGCTATCTCTCTAACTATTTTGGTTCTGTGACAACTTTAGTCTTCACAGGGCTCTCAGTTTGCCCTAATTCCAATTCTAACTCACAGCACTGATTCACTGCCTTCTACCTCAGTCAACTGGATCATTCACTCCCACATTCCTAAGAGAGAAAATGTCAGGATTAGATAATTTGAAGGTCAGCATATCCTAATTTTGTCTAATTGGTCTGATCCCATTTTTATATTAGCACTATTTCATGTATTTATTTAGAGCTCTAACTCCAATCTCTCCTTATCTTGTTGGTAGACTTTAAGTTTTTTAGTTCAGACAAATGGCTACATACATTGTTTTCCTAATATAAGCCTTATTCCACTGGGAGGTACCTTTACCTGCTACCTACATTAATCTATTTTGGTTCCTGGGAAACATTTGGGTCTGGAGAACCAGAGATGGCTTCAGTCCAATTGCCTGAACATCTGTACTGGTCAGCTGTACAAGAGTGGATTATATTGATAAGCATTTATTTCTTGCACATATGTGATGTGTTGATTGAGGTTCAGTGAATTCAGGTAGTGCTGGTTTAGCTTCAGATTACATAGAAGCTCTATGATCCATGAACTAGCAGTTACCTAAGGAATGTTTTTCTCATGGCACGAGGAAGGAGTGTAAGAGACCATGATCAACCTGGAGTTACACTGTCAAACATCTGTTTGAGTCAGTTGCTAACACCTCATTGGAATAAGCAATTTTGATTGCTAAGCTCAAGTTCAATGTTCTCTAACCTCCATGGGACCATGGGATTGTAGATATTTAATAGTATTATAGAATAGGGGAAAAATACACAGAGATCAATAATTCAATTAAAAATAAAAGCTCCACAACCATGCCTACTTTATTTCTACCTAAAATGCATGGACCCTAAAACTCAAGATTTGTTGCTGTACAGAACTACATCAAGGAAAATATAAACTGTAGTTTGCATCAGATCCCCTAAGTTAAAGGCACCAGTCAGACAAAACTGTCTAAACTTTAGATGTCAATTCCAAGTCCCAGGCCACCTGTACTTCCAACTGACTTGCTATAAATCAGGGGTTCCCATTGCCCTCTCAGGTTTTTTCAAAAGAACACCTCGCAGATCTAAGGAAGTCACTTTACTTATGTTTACCAGTTTATCATAAAGGATATAAATGAACACTCAGATGAAGAGGTACATAGGGTGAGGTCCAAATGTATCCCAAGTGCAGGAATGTGTATGTTTGTGGAAGTGCACCACATATTAGCATGTGAATATGTTTACCAACCTGGAAACTCTAAGCCCAATAGTTTAGGGTGTTTTATGAAGGTTTTATTACATAAATATGATTGATTACATCATTGGCCATCAGTGATTGAACTCAATTTTCAATCTCTTTTCTCTCCTCAGAGCTTGAGGGAATGTGGCTAAAAGTCCCAACATTCTCATTATGGTTTGATCTGTCTGAGGACCAGCCCACATTGTGAAGCTATCTAGAAAGTCCTGAGCCAAGAGTCATCTCATTAGTATAATAAAGACACTCATTACTCAGGAGATTCCAAAGATTTCAGGTGCTCTGTGCCAGAAATGGGAACAATTTTTTTTCAATAGCATAGTAGGTATTTTGGCTATATGGCTGAATAAATATATGTGAAATATAAAATAGATATGAGTTAAAAAGTAATTATTTAAATATAATCAAACCTACATCTTAAAGCAGAAATATAAACAATATTCATAGAACCCTTGTCCTAAGATTATATTAACTGAGTTTGAGAGAAAATTACATAAATTTGAGAGTTCCCTTTTAGTTTTCAGAAGGAAATAGCCATACACATAAAATGATTCAGTCTAAGCAAAACCATATGCATATCTGTATATGCACATACACAGACACATTAATAGAAACATGGGTAGACAGTCAAATGCATAAGCGAGAAATCTCTGATTTGGGGACACCACCATTTGTCTGAAACAAGGACCGAATGAACCTTTGTCATATCATCATAAAGATTAAAAATTTGTTCTTTCAGCTTTAACATAATGAAGAGGTCTTGATCAATATTATTGGGGAATATCTTTCTTAATTGTTACACAATTTTCTCAGTATTCTCTGGAAATCTTAAGGAGAAATAAATATGCAAGCAAGTAAACAAGCAAATACATCCAGAAACAGTTTTAAATCTAAGAAAAATCTTTCACACCTCACAAGTTTCACCAGCAAGCCAGTAAACAACATGAGAGCAGGGACTTCTTGGTTGTTTGGTTAATTTGTTTTATTGCTATATCCCCAGTGATTTGATCAGTTTCTTGTATGCAGTTCAGCACCCAACAAATATCTAGCAATTAAATGAATTCCCCTTGAATAAATTATTTATGAATTTTTTTTCACAAAAATTTATGACCAAGGATAAAACCCAATATGGTTGGGGCATCTCCACCAGCCTTTCCCACTAGAAAATATGTTTTTCAAACCAAAGTATGGTAGAACTGTCACTGAACCAAAACACTGACCATCCTCTGACAACTTAGAGCAGTCGGTCAGTTTGAGGTCACACTATGAAACATGAGATTAGAAGCCTATTTTTAAACAAGATCCTCCTTCTAACTGTGGGAAAGAACATAATCTTTGTGAGAAACTAAAGGTTTGGAGGAAACAAAGATGTTGGTAAAGAAGTCAAACTGTAAAACCTGAATCATATAGGCACAGTTCAATAGAAAGTGTAAATTCCAGCACCTAGGATAGTACCTGACATACAGTAGAGTTTCAATAAATACTTAATGAATTTTGTGGGGTTTTTTTTTTGAGATGGAGTCTTGCTCTGTCACCCAGGCTGGAGTGCAGTGGCACAATCCTGGCTCACTGCAACCTCCACTTCCCAGGTTCAAGTGATTCTTTTGTCTCAGCATCTCGAATAGCTGGACTTACAGGCATGCGTCACTATGCCCAGCTAATTTTTTGTATTTTTTGTAGAGATGAGGTTTCACTATGTTGGCCAGGCTGATTTTGAACTCCTGACCTCAGTGATCTGCTCGCCTAGGCCTCCCAAAGTACTGGGATTACAAGTGTAAGCCACCATGCCCAGCCAATAGTTACTGATTATTGAGATGATTAATTTATTTATTACCTGCTCTCAGGAAACCTAAAAAAATTATTATAATTATCACAACCAAATAATGAGAAAAAATAAAAGATTAGTATTCCAATTCCTCTCCATCACTAATACTACCTACCATCAACTGGCATTTTTCTTGTTTGTGTGTTGGTTTATCCATTTAATATTTAGCTTTCTGTTAGACTGAAAGCTTCATGAGTACATGGACTTTGTTATGTTCTTGCTGTATCCTCAGCACATTGAATAGTGTTTGGCTTATTTACATGCTGAGTTAACATTTGTTTGAAGAAATAGTAATAATAAAGATCATCAAAATAGCGGGTTCTAGGATTACCTCTCCTGGAAACTATCCGTATTTTTATACCACAATAGTCCCCTGTGATATAAAAATAGGTCACTGAGCACTTTCAACTTGCTTCAGTATGAAAATAATTAAGAAAATGATTTCTTTAAACACTGTCCTTTTTCTGAAAGTCTCATTTTAAATGAAAATATCCATTAAAAGAATAACAGAGTAAGTCATTACCACTTTAATGCAAGGCAGTGCATGGAAGAGTCTTATTTTCTCTTAGAACATGGAGCTTAGGTAGTAATGGATTCCCAGGGTTTCCCCTTCAGCATGTATCTCCAAATTCTACATCTACCACAAAAGTTGTAGAAAATGGAAATTTTATTTTTCCATGAATCACATTTGAAAAATGGCATCGAATATTCCATGCCAGCCGTTGAGCCTCATTAGGATAGGATAAGGAGACAGCTATTTCAAGCAAGCTGCAGAAAGCAATTAAGTGAGAGACAGTAGGAGAAAAAATTCTTTTTAATCTTTAACTTTGTAGTATCCAGTGTTCTAATATGCTAAGTAGTCTTGCCAACTAATCAAGTTTAAAAATCTCACTAGTATGTCCACTTAAAAGAGAGCTTCTCATTAAACCCTGTTCCAAGAAATTCTAAGGCATAACATCACATCTGTCTTCTTTCTAACATCACATCTGTCTTGTCTCTGAGATAATCTTCTCTCTTCAATCTTGAAATTGACCAACCAATTAAAACAAGCTCTTTTCTTGTCAGCAGCTGAGACTGGTGAAATCACTGTTGGATTTGATGAGTTCCCTATTCCGAATATTTCTCTGAGGTCTTTCCCAAGACTAGATCCAGCACACCTTTCTAGCATAGGGATCAGCTCCCTATATATGGCATATGCATTAAAGATGACATACAGAGGTTGGGCACAGTGGCTCATGCATGTAATTCCAGCACTTTGAGAGGCCGAGGTGGGTGGATTGCCTGAGCTCAGGAGTTCAAGATCAGCCTGTGCAACATGGCAAAACCTTGTCTCCATCAAAAATACAAAAAAAAATTAGCCAGGTATGGTGGTGAATGCCTATGTTTCCAGCTATTCCGGGCTGGAGTGAGAGAACTGCTTGAGCCAGAAAGGTGGAGGTTACAGTGAGCTGAAATCACACCACTGCACTCCAGCCTGGGGTACAGAGTGAGACTGCATCTCATCTCTCTCTCTCTTTCTCTCTCACACACACACACACACACACAAACACACACACAGAGATCTTGAAGACATGAGCAGGAGTGTAAAACTGACCAAGATTGTCTTCATCATCATTCTAACATCCCTTTGAATCATGCCATTCCTACTTTCTGGAGTCCTTCCTGAATGTGCACAAGATACTTGTGGTTGGAGGCTGAGCACCAGTGGGGAGTTTTATTAACAACCTTCTTTTTGGTGAAATAATTTTGGCCATCTAGGATGAACAACCTGGGACTAAGGAGTTACCAGGGTCTAGGACACTCAGTGCTAAAAACAGGAAAACTCTGGGCAAACCAGGATAGTTTGTCACCTTAACACCAGAAGAAACTACCTAGAATACTGTTCTGCAATTCCTTTATTTCCTGCCAAGCACCCTCCTGTTGCAGCTACACACATTTCACCTAGAAGACCATTACTAACCCTCCAGGCCTCATACACATACTTACTTCCTCTAAGAAGCCTTCCTGGACACCTCCAAGACTGAATTATGTGCTTGCTCTATAAGGTGGTATTATCACCTTGTTTTGAATCTCTTGAATAGTATTTATCATGCTATCTTAATTTCCCTTTACTTGTTTACACCCCTTGGTTTCTTTTTTCTTTTCTTTTTTTTTTTTTTTTTTTAGATGGAGTTTTGCTCTTGTAGCCCAGGCTGGAGTGCAGTGGCACAATCTGGGCTCACTAGAACCTCCACCCTCTGGTTTCAAGCAGTTGTCTTGCCTCAGCCTCCCTAGTAGCTGGGATTACAGGCATGCACCACCAAGCCTGGCTAATTTTTGTATTTATAGTAGAGATGGGGATTCACCATGTTGGTCAGACTGATCTTGAACTGCTGACCTCGTGATCTGCCCACCTCAGCCTTCCAAAGTGCTGGGATTACAGGCATGAGCCACCACTCCTGGCCTACACCCCTTAGTTTCTTGTGTGTAATTCCTCCACTAATTAAAAATTTTTGGAAGATGACAGCAATGAATAATATATTTAAAAACTCTTTCAGACAATATAGGCAAGAATGGGTAAACAATCACAGTCTAACAGTGATGCTGGCTTGAAGGAGAAATGGTGAACAATATGTTTTTAGAAATGTTCAAGCATCTCTCAGGCTATGTTGCATGTGAATCCTTCTCTAGGAAAATTTTCAAGTTAATTGAACATGAAGGTCCTTTCCCACTGAAGTCATCTTTAGATAGCTATTTCCACAAGCAACAGTATCAGATTATCTAAATCCCAAACTCTAATTCTATTGATGTGGAGTCAGATCTACATATTTCTATATTTTATAACCTACTGAAAAATTCTCAGATAGAGCCAGTTTTGTTCAAGTCTACTAATGCTTATTACATAACTAAGGTGGGAATATTAAAGACAAAAGGGCATACAATCCTCTGGAAACTCATAATCCAGATAAATGAAACAGACCTTCTCACAAGGTAGAGCATATTTAAGCTTTAGCTTTCCTGGGTCTGAATAAAACCAGCACTGGTCCCATACCAAAACCTTTCAACTCTGGTTTATTTCTCATATTCATGCATCTAGAGCAAGGTTTTCAATGCCGGCTTTTCATTGTAATTATGTGGGAAGCTTTAACGATATATAAATGCTTCACCTTTTCCTACGTGGTGCTAATGTAATTGGATTAGGGAATGGTCTTTCCAGTTAATTCTAAGTTTCAGTCTGAGATGAGAGCTCCCATAAAAAAAGTGAGGGCTAAGCTGAGATCTGAGGTATTAGTAGGTCAGGTGAAGTGTGTGAATGCATGTATGCATTTGTGCGTGTATGTGTATGATAAGAAGAATGCGGTTAGGTCGTTTGATAATGAGAATGAAAATATAGGCAAAACTTTTCACTTAGGAAAGTTCTAATGCGCTTTTGCAATGGGGAAATGCCTGCAATTGAAGTTAGGTACAAATAATATGCATAAAAGTGCTTTGTAAAATGGAAGGCATGGCTTAAGAAAAAACTGTAGGTAATTTAACTAAATTTTAAATCCTTAATGGTATTATTTTCAACCTGAAGAAACTTTAAAAAAAATATTAAGAGATCAACTCTTCACATATAGGTCATGCTTTATGGTAATCTCTGGTTATTTTACATTATTTTTCTTCTTGGAAACAGGGATCTATACCCAGATCCTAAATTACTTTTAATCCCATTTGACTGCAGAAAATTTTCTTAAGTGTGTCTTTCTATGTTCTTGCCTCATTAATTCCTACCTGGTGAATATCATGGAATGTTTCTTGAATAAGTAAGTTTGTGATCCCTCAGGGAAATCAATTAACAGTGTGTAGGAAATTCAAGTTAGTGTGTCCTGACCCCAGGACATACTGGGGAAATGGCTTTTTGAGAGAAATTGCTAATATCAGCTCACTTGACTGTAATGGGCCACTTTCTCTGTAAAGGTGAATGCTGGGGAGTAGGGTAGCTGGGTACTTAATTGAGTTCAGTTTGCTCCAGTTCCTTGCCATTTCTTTGCATCTGGTAAGTGAAGGTGAATTGCAACACTCTTCTTGGAGCAGCTCTTCGTATTAAAGGACCTGTCCCATGGGAGTGACAATATAGTAAGATGTTGAAAGCACCTCTGCCGCAGTTGCCTTTACCTGATGAAAAACCCCAAGTGTGTCAACAAGTCCCTGAGTCAGCTCACAGGATCTTCTGAAGCTGCCACTAGTCAAGCAACTGAACTTGAGAGTGTATCCTTCCCAGTCCAGCCTTGAGATGGCTGCAGCCCTAGTCAACAACTTGATTATGGCCTGTGAATGACTCTGAGACAGAGGCTTTCAGCCATGCCTTGCCTATGTTTGCATTTCTGACACACAAAAATTGTGAGATAATAAACATCTCTGGTTAGAAGCCAGAAAATCTTAAGGTGATGCTGTTGTCCTACTGCAACAGATGATTAAGATATTCAGTTCCTCAATTCCAGTGGTTTGCCAGTTGTCACCCTTCTCCTTAAACTCTGATCTAATACCACTGGAATGGGGAACTTAAGACCTTTTGGCTCTATGCATCAGCCTACCCAATCCCATGCTCAGCCCAACGCTCTTGTCATCCTAAGCTTGAGTCACAATGCTCCTGAGTACCCCCAGCAGAGCTGTTTAGTTACTTATAACTAATATAAATGATTCCATTTGATTCTCAAGAATATTGTGAAGTATTTATTATTATACCCATTTTACACACAAGGATATTGAGGGCCAGAAGGAATACTCAATTTGTCCAAGTAGGAAGTTTAAGACAAAAGAACATCATTTTAAATTCCAGGTTCAACATACAGTGTATTATCCTGAAGCTGCCTCTGCATTATTTTCTTAAAGTTATTCTTTTATAGTTAGAGGAGTTATTACAAGTTATTTGACAAAAAGATTTAAAAAATATCAGACAATCTATGATAAGGGTCAAGTGAGTCAATGTACTTGTTTTTAAAAACTATTATGCAAATATAAGTTGTTGCTATTAATATACATTCTCTATACAGGCCTATTTGTATTTTTTCTTTTTTGAATTTTGTGGAAATTCACACTGTTAAGTTTCAATTAAAATATTCTACAATTCTTGAGACTCAAACATATATTTGGATAATTAAATTTGGCCTCATATATGTGATTGGATGTTTTTCCTCTTCTGTTGTTAAAATTATCAATTTTTATTTTACTTTAGTTTAGTAAAGATTAAACAGAAAGGAAATATTAATGTCATGAGAAATATAGTTTATAAAGATTTCTTTTTCTCTACTTAGTATGCTAAGGGGTAGGGGAAAGAGAGATTTTTTAACATAAACCATCCCAGATCTTTAAATTTGTATGTAAAACTGGCACTAGTTCATCATTGCTTTTGCTGAGAAAAAAAAAAAAATCAAAGTCACCCACGAGGGTTTTCCCCTCTCTTTCTTTAATAATGGATACTTTCAGAGACCTCCTAAGGTCCCATTCCCCCTGTCATGTTTAAAGGGTTTATTGTTTCCAGAAAAGCTTTTGCTGCTCCCTCTGGAGACTGAGCCGATCCAAGGTAATATTAATTCTGTGCCTCTCTCTTGTCGGAACTCAACTTCAAATGGAATATATGAGATGAAAGCTGAAAGAGAGGTTATGTGGGCTGTCATCCGCCATTGTGTCTGAGGCATCAACTGTGCTCAGAACAAATTAGGTGTCAGTCCAGTAAATCACAGTCAGGAAGGGAAATCAGTTTATAGAAGACTTATTTGGTCTCCTGGAAGGCTCTTTCATTCAGAGAACAGTTAATCTTTCTTTTCTTTTTGGTAATTAAAAAAAAAAATCTGAGATTTAGCTGGTCATTTTTATTATCTCCTCAAGCCCCATCCCAAATCAGTCTGTTTCTCCCACAAAGATGAAAAGCTGTCGCTCTAAAGGACTAGTTCCATTTGCAGAACCATTCACATGGTATGTCTCTTTTTTAAGTCTAAGTTCCTAAATGAGGAAAGATATGGGAAGAAAAGGAAGAAGAGGTGAGGTTGGCAAGGGGGTGATGTGGAAGGTGTCCCTTGACATGTGCTTAGCTGCTGGCTTGTTTGTGGGGTGTGGCAGATCAAGGAGAGAATGCTCAAGGAGAAGCAGGTAAATCTGGCTCTCAGGGGATTTACTTCAGTTTTTGAAATCCTCCCTGATCCCATTAGCCCTTCATTAAGAAGTTTGGATGGCAGAAGAAAAGAAATTGCTTTTCACTTTTGAATATAGAATTTTAAACCTGTCGTACCTTTAACGTGAGAGAAAAGGAGACAAGAGAAAAGAAAATGAAATTATTCATATTTGTCATATCAGGCTCCCAAGTATTTTGCTTTAACATAAAATTAAAAACGCATTGGAATTTATGAGGAAGTAGGAAACCAAAAAAAAAAGTACTAGACTCAAACTCATTTGACCAACACTTCAGTTTTGATGACTCATGATCTTAGGACTCTGACAAGAGTTTTTGAAATTAATCAAAATCATTTTTTATAGTATGTTTGCTTACATGTCTGCTATGTTTTGGGTAGAGCTAGACCTGAAATATTGAGTTTGCTTTAGTCATTTTTCCAGTTGAATTATAGCAGTGAATTGCTGTGTGTTCCCCAGGCTTATCTTCCAGAAACGAGAACATTAACCTTCCCAATTTATCTAGGTAGTAGTGCACAAATTAATCATTTTTTAAAAAATGTAAACACTCAAAAACAAACCAAATAGTATACTATAAAGAAAGTAATTTCTGTTTCTAGATGTACAGCATAGGCTGAGAGAACTTCTGAATATACTATATTGTGAAGGTAATGACAACTCTTTTCCAAAATATTTAATTCTTATGTTTACACTTAAACATTTATTTTAGAAAATTTTAACACTTTCAGAAACTGAATTTGTCACAAGTAGGCTATTGTAAGATCCTCCATCCCAATGAAAACAAAAACAAAATCAAAATCCACAATGACTCTAAATCTTATAAAGAAACTATTATCTGGAACTAAACTGTCTAGAATAGTTCTTACTCTGTTTCCACTGTACCCCATTGCTTAATGCAAAATAGAGAATGTGCCGTCTGAAATGAAATATGGCATTTGAACAGGTCAAGCTTTAAGTAGACCTAGAACACACTCATAGATTATGAAAAAAGCAACAAGAATGGCAATACAACCATTATAGCAAACACAAAATTCCTGCCATTAATAGGTCAGAGTAATGACTGGTGCCCTTACTTCAAACTCTTCAGTGTCATATTATAAAGCATAGTGACAACAAATATCTGGCAAAATCTTTTAAAGTCTAAAACAAAAAGTTATTTTTTATACATAGTTCTTTCTATCTTATGATGCATTTACTTATATATTTGTTAGATTATTCAGTGTTTGTTAGATTATTCAGAAGAAATAATCCAATTTAATCTTGACCTAATAAGTTTTTCCTCTTATACATTTTTACATAAAAAATTACTAAAATCACAATTCTGATGAATTTCTTTTTGATCAAACAAACACTATGTGCTTAAACTACAGTAAGGAAATTAGAACGTTTCTTATTCTATGTAATATTACATTACTAAATTTATAAGAACTCTTTTCCTCAGCTTTTGCTTATACTAACAATCATAACTTCAAAAGTGTATCTCAATGCCACAGTAAACTAACATCCATGCTTATTCCACATAGGTGCTGCCAGTGGTCCCTGTGGTGTCCTTTCAACAATGACAAACAACTCCTTAGGGTTGCCAAATGTCCAATAGAAAACCTGCAAATCATGTACTGTATCCTCCTCAACTCGAATCAGAGCCAAGAGATTTTCTCAACTTCAAATAAAGCTGCTTCCTGTTGTAGTTCTTCTACAATATATGTGAAAGTAACTGGGGCTACCATGGAAAAGAGCAGTCATTGAAGAAGATAGCCAGGGATTGAGACCGTCCAGAAATGGCAAATATTAAATATGGCTACTTTCTGTTCCTGGGGTACTGTAGTAGAGCATTTCACAAATTTTGGAGCCTGATAATTTTTAATTTCTTTAAAAGAAACGTTTTTTGACAAGATCTCCTGAACTATGGCCAGTAATAGGCTTTTTTTGCCCATACATTTATATAAATTCCCATACATGTGCTGGTTTGCGGGCTTTTGAAGGGGTGGTTAAAACTGTTTCCATGCAAATAATTTCTGAACTGTTTTCTTTGGTAGTTGATGCAATCGTTTTTCATTGCTTCTGAGAAAGTTTAACTCCATGAGAGATCATTTTGCCTAAATTTGACTTTATTATAGCTCCACATTTTGTCTACTTTCTTCTGTTTTTATGATGGTTCTGAGATCCACAACACAACAGTATTGGATACAATGAGTTCTAAATTTCTTTTCAAAGAATCAGTATGTCATTATGTTCAGTTATTTGTCCTCCATTTTAAAGTTTAACTTTCTTGTAGTTCCAGTAAACAACCTTCTCCACTGGTTGTAATCAGTAGTTCACATCTGTTCCCCTAGCCCCCAGCTCTGTCCTGACTCACCCTGGTCACCTGCTTCAGTCACCTGCTCCAGTCACCTGCTCCAGTCATCTGCTTTGACCTAGGTCACTGCTGGCCACCTGCTTTGACCTGCCCCTAACCATACTTCCCACCAAACCACCCACCCTGCCACTCCAGGTTGGACCCCTGCACTCTTTAAAATAGCCAGTCGGGATTAGTCTAGCTTGTGCGGTCTAACCCTAGCCAATAGGGGAACAACACACCAGTAGGGGTGACCCCCCCGTCAGGAATAAGTACCCCTTTTCCTCCCTTGTCCAAATGTGTGGTCATCATTGCTCCATTCATGTGCCGCACCCTTCTATAGAAGTAAACTGTCTTGCTGAGAGGATTTACCTTTCAGTGCTATTTCTTTTGCAGAATCAAAATTTTACTTATAACAACAGGAAACTATGAAGAGTGGGTAGTTCTAGAGATTTACAGTCTCCTGATTTCACAATGGGATTCCATGCAGATAAGATTGAGGGGAAAGTTAAACGTTATGTTGATGATACATCTCCTACATATTCTAGGAAACATTTAAAACCATGAGAAAAGTCACCAATATTTAAAATATCTGCTACACAGCCCATTTCCAGTAACAGGATTGATATTACCAACTCTCATAGTTGGGTTGCAAGCTCTTTCAGTCCTGAGATAATTACTTCAGTATACTGGTTCATCTTCTTCTCACCTGCAAATGACAATTATTATTTCTATCCTTGCTTTTGTTAACATTGATACCATGTAGATGAAATGAAAGAAAATCACAATTAAACAAAACATGTACAAATAAATAATACTAGAAAGGTCCTGTCACTGGTCATGTCTGTGCCACCATTCTGCACAAGTCTGGAGGTGTTTCTTCTCACTGTTCATTCCTCTTGTCTAAATTTCCATTCTACCTGCATTTGTCTCCATTGCTACTTCTCCCTAACTAGCTTTGGGTGAATTTGACTAGAGGTATAACCAGAGATTCCATAATTTCACTTTTAAATAATTTCCTGGTATCCTGACCAATCATAATTCTATAGAGGGTAATTATTGGATACTGGAATTGCTCTTTGTATCTTCACTTGGTCTAAAACTTTTATTTGAGATGTTATATCATCTCCTAATAACCTACTTTCTTGTTCTAGTCTTGTCTGTCTCTCTCTCTCTTTTGCCAGACATCATGATTCCTGATTTTCTGTCGATCCTAATTTTATGTTCAGCCTGATAGCCTTGGTATATATTCTCTTCTTTCTTCTGTTTTGTGTTGAGCACAGGACAACTCAGATATAACCTCAAGTTCGCTTGATAGTCATGTTTGTTCCCATCAGCTCAGTTTCTGATTTCCCTTCCAGTTTCCTTTAGCTACTCCAACATCTTAATAGACACTGAGTCATTCATCTGGCCTCTGGGCAGGTGGTATAAGTATACTATGCCCCCTCTCCTAAGGTCTGGGTCCAGGTTACAGCATCGTATCAATGGGAACTGTGGTCAGGTGTTCTAGGGGATTTCTAACAGCTAATGGGCCCAATTTGAGAAATGAGAGCCAAGAGGATAACCTAGACTCCATGAGACATTTTGTCTTCCAAAATTTCCACAAAGGGATGATAGAGTTTGCTAATAACTGATGTGATACACTTCAGTTTTTTTCTGCCATTTGCCATTTGCCCCTCACTTATATTCTTCTTCCTTCAACTGCAAAGTAATCAAACTATTGCTCTTCTCTTTACGGTGAAACTTGTTTTCAAGATTAGTCACCACCTAAATCTCTGGTTCATCATCTCTCATCTACTGGCCCTCTGGGATTTTGCTTTTTCCTCTCTTTCCTAAAATTAAACTGTTCATTGTAATGGTAATCCTCAAATTGCCAAGTCCAACAAACCTCTTTATTTCTCATACTATTGGGATTCTTTGTGATGTTTGCAATGGTTGAGTACACACACCACAAAATGATCTTCTGTCCTGGTTTCTATGCTCTACACCCTTATGTCTCCTTTATTTTGGATTGATCATTTTCTATCACTGAGCATTCTCCTCATCTATCTATCCCTGGAACTTCCCAACTCCTTTTAAACTATGCAAAATTTAAGTTACAGTCTTCTTGCTTCTCTTGTCATCAAATTTTTAGCCCTTCTTTGTCTCTTTACACCCAGATCTGTATTTCCAGCTGCTGTCAACATTCCACGGCCATGTTCCATGGGTATATCTGATACAACATACATGAGACCTAACTTTTCACCATTTTCTTTTGCTCTATTTTTAGCTCTATGTTTCATTCAGTAGACCCAACTAAAGTTTTTATAGTTCTTCACCACCACTCAATTTCTGCTGATCCTACCCCTCCCACAGATGCCTAATCCTTCACTCTTCTGTCATCTACAACCTCACTGGCATTTTTATTTAAGGCTCTCATCATCTCTCCATCTGACTTCAAACATCTGAACAAGTTTATTTTACCTCTTCCCTGGCCATCTCCTGAAATACCTGCCCCAGCATGTCCTTTTCTTACCATTCTTAGATCGTATGAACATATCATGCTTTTGTTCCCTTTCCTTTTCTCATGCAGATGTCTCTGCTAGCATTTCCTTTGTATGGTCTAATGATTCTTATTTCTTCCTGGATTATTCCTACCTCCAAATTATTTCAAATAAATTTGTCAGCCTGCCAAGTATTCACAACTTGTTGCCATGTGTTTTTGACACTTGTACCAGGTGCAAACTAAAGTGAAGCCTATCTTTTGTTTTGCCCCAGAGCTGCTACTAATCTGTGACCAAAAGCTCTCCTGGACTTTTCTAATGGGTGAAACTGACTTCCCTTCCTTTTTGTTTTTGTTTGTTTGTTTCCAATGCTAATATTTACTTTTTACCATCTTAGTAGAAAAGATTTTAGTTTTTCTCTTGCTTATAATTCTAGGATATTGTTGGAACCCAGCATACTTGAAATGTGATAACTGAGTCCAAGATGTGGGGAAAAAGCAAACTTGAAGGAGCCAATGGAGCCACAGAGGCTCTGTGATGTAGGCTGGAGCCACTTGGATTCATTTTTACCCGTTTAAAAATCTTCTTGTATGATGATAGTTGCCTTTTAGGAGATCAAAGGAGCCAGTGCAGAAATGTTGTTTTCCTGACTGTGCAGCACACAAACATCATTTAAATGTCCCCTCAACATGTGCTCACATCCAAAGCCCATCAGAGCATCAGGCAGCAATGGGAGCTGGCACCATGCCCGCATTGTTAGTCTTGCTCCATTATGATGGAAATAGCAGGCAAGACAGACAGAAAGCAGGGTGGGGGAATGGAGGGGGTTAGACATAGTTCCTTAGTGGGGGTTGGGGTTGGGGGTTGGGGAGGTCAGGGGTGGATGCAGACATAGTCCTGATAACATGTTTGAATTTTTATTTTTTCTATTGAAAAAGCAGATTAATGTGAGAATGGCTTCATAATCTCCATGGCTGGAGGTTATTTTTCAAACTCCTGCTTTAGTGTCTTTGGAGATAGAACCCCGTGGCCACATGAGGCCTGAATGTTGAGATTAATCCCCTATGTTTGGAAGATGGAAATGGCAAAACAGACTATAGATATATCAAGGCAGATCAAATGCCAGAGTCCAAAAAGCAAATGATGCCAGCAAGCAGCAAAATTTCAATTCAATCTTCCTCTAGGATCTAGTTTGCTTTCAGCATATGTGAGTACACTTCATGGGATGATTTTCATAACATTCATCTATCAAGTACATATTAATATTCAAAGAACTTTTATATTTACTCATTCATTTGGAACATATATCTCTCCTGTAATATTATAAAGCATCAAAGCTGGAAATTCCTCAGAGATCATCCCTCCAATACTCACATACACTGAAATCCAAAGGGGTCTTAGTTTGCCTAAAATCTTATACACAGCTAGTAATATTGGGTCCTACACTGGCTGGACTTTTACTCCAGAGCTTTTTACATGACCCAGTGCAACCACCTAGCTAAAAATTTATTTATGATTTTTCACAGCTGGTAATTGTTTGAAAGCATGTGTTTAGAGGGGAAAAGGGGAGACTGGGAAACGGTGCCTCCTGCAATTGAGAAGGAACCCTGTGGAAACACTGGAGGACTTACGTCTGCATTGGGGTGTAAGTGTCCAGTGCAAGTGGAATGCTATTAAAAGAAACATGCCTATAATGCTTCTTGTGAAATAAACATTTTGCAATGTTTATTTTTACTATAACACAATGGGGCTAGCTTTCTGTCTTTGCCACTTTTTTCCTCTGTCCTTTATTTTGGAAAAAAGTCATTTACAGAAATATGAAAGTATGAGAGAGAAACACTCCTGGTATAGATTCTTGCCCTCTCCATTGGCCTTTACTGTTACAATTCCCCACACAGACAGGACATATCCTCTTTAGGGTCATTCTAGGGGGGCAAGTTGATTATTGATCTTAAATACCTGTTCACAAAGATATTCTTTGATCATTCCTCAGATTTTCTATAGAATATTTTTAAAAAAGAACAACTTAGGTTTCTGAAATTAGTAGTGAGAATTGATGATCCACTATCTCAGCAGATACCTTTCTCTACAATTCTCTCATCCAAATAGTCTCCCAAACCCAGTAGAGAGTTATATTGGGCATGTTTTAGGTACCAAACACCTCTCACTGCACACAGCTTCCTCTTTTGAAATGCCTTTTATTTCCTACTTGTCTAAATGTGCTTATTCTTTAAAACCTAATCACTGTCACATCTCTAAGAAACATTTATTGAATACAAAAAATGGATTATCTGAATATCTATAGCCCCAAGGTCATGACTACAAGTCTAATATGTAAGTAGAGAGTATGATTTCTCTCTTTACTTCTTCCTTTCTAGTTAGGCCACGGAATTTAGTTAGAGGCTCATTAGAATTTTTGGAAATTTTTTTCTGTCTTTAAAATGTTGTATCAGAAGCTTAGGAAATCATCAAGGAATAGCTTTGTGATTTGGTCTATCTGGAAGTTATGGTGAATAATCAACCTGTTACCTCTAGGAAAATGACCCTGAGGTGCACTCTCTGTGGGATCTTACCTCAGTGAAGCCTAAAGGAAATTCTCAGTATGTTCCCATTCTCTTATGTCTTGCAGTACATTTAGTATATGAATGGATTCAGAGGTTTCAGTAAATATTTGCTCATTGACTTTACTTTCTCAGCTCCCCACATTGGTATGACAGAGTGTGATAACTCTAGCCAATTATTATAATTCCCTCTGGCATACATTATTAGAATGGAAGCCAAGTGACTAAAGTTCTTGTCCAAAGTCTAACATGCTATAGATATATAAAATTGCACAAAACAATTTATCTCTCTAAAAATAAGTTTATTTTCATTTAGTCCAAAAATAGTAAGTTTTGCTCTGCTCACCTTCAGAAGCTTTAGCGAAAAGAGCCTTAAATAAAATGGCCTTGATATTCCCGGGCTTTACAATTTATTTCAGATACAATCATTATAATATTGCCATTAGTACTTATTATATCTTTTGGATTGTCATCTTTAGTTTAATATTTTATGATATTCTACTTCATTTCTATCATTTTTTCTTACATCTCATTTAAGTTTTATACATGTTAATTGCAGACAAGTATATATTACATCTTTTGTTTTGTTTCATCTGCTGCCACAATAAGTCAGAACACTCAACAGATATTCTTAGTTGCTTGCGTTTGAATTTATCATCAGATGGCACTGGGAATAGAGCTATTAGTTTCTTATGTGAAAATAAGAGTGGTAGAATAAGCAAGTCATTCAAGTTTTCAGTTGAATTTTATGTAATAGGAGAAAAATGATAAGTAATCTATATAACTGTGGAAGACAATATTGTAGGGGGAAGGTAGAGAAAGGGCTTTTTATGTGTTTGGGGAAGCCATCTGCAATCATTGCCTCCCCATCCAGAGGTCAGAAGATGTGATTATGGAAGTGACAGCCTTGCCATCCCTACTTATTAATCTCAACAATACTCATAATCATCAGGAGAGACAGGCAGAGGAAAGCACTCTGAATTCAAGACAGGGGAAAGCAGCTCTCATCGGAGTGGGGCTTCCCAATAAGTCAACCCTTTTCTTCTCTTCCTGAAAGGGTCACAGGCTGAACCGGCTATGCTGATTGTCTGGTTGACAGCCCCAGTTGACCAGGAAATGAGTGAAATTTTTGTGCAGCTTGGTGACCACAGATGCCTTAGCCACCCTCCTTGTCAACCTCAGACAGCCGCCAGCTCAGAGAGCTAGAGGAGCATAACTATATTGGCACCTCTCCTGACCCCCAGACTTCATTGCCTGCTACCCTCTCTCACCTCCTCTACCAGGCAAACAAAAAGATTAACGGTTAATGATGTTTAGCTTGCTTGCTCTGCTAAAGAATGGGGGTGGGGGATGCATATATTTTAATCCAGAAATCAGTATCATCTGTGTCATAAAGATAAAGCATGGTAGCTTGTATGAGAAAGAGGCAGCATGATAGTGTGTCTCTAGACTTGAAAGCCAGACTTGAGATTTACATTCTAGCTTTAAAAGTAGCTCACAATGTCATGTTGGAAAAATCTAACTCGTGTTAACCTTAGTTATTTTCTTTGTTGAAAATGACATTCAAGGACAAATAATCTCTAATTTCCCTATGATCTCACCAAAAAATCCTTTAAGGTTTAAAAACAGAATTTTTGCACAGTGAATTCCTATGGAAGAAACGATTTTAATACACAAATTTAAAGTTAAATTTCTAGAAACCATCATCTTAAATAGTCCGTTCCATTGAGAAATAGTTGAATATGTTATTTAACAGACTAATGAACAAACTAGCCAACAACCAAAAATATTATTCAGCACCCATTATGTGTTTGCCATTTTCTGTTTCTGTTTTTTATCAAGATTAATATGATTAACATGTAGGAAACAATTTAAAGGTAGTAAAAATACATATGTAATTAAACTGTGTGGCAACCTTGAGAATTTTCTCTCTTCAGCATGCCAATCTCCAGCCCTGAAGATTAACTGTAACTGACCAAGGATCCCTGCTGCTGCACTCAGAAATGTATGTATGCCCTGCTGAGGCCACAGCTCAGCAGGACAAGGCTGACCTGACCCTGGAAGACTGGAGCCCTTCTGGTAGCCGACAATGGCTTGAGGATTCCCAATGGCTTGATCAGTTTCATTGGTTATCATCACAGTATAGGATACTTCCCCCTACCCCAACATTTACTCCATCTCTTCTACACGTGGAATCAGCTATGTATTATGGTTTTATAACCCTCACAGATTTTCTTGGCTCCTTCCTATCATCCCTCATGCAGGCATCTCCAACAAAATCCTTGAACAACAAAATCTTCCCTTGACATCTGCTTTTTGGATCTCGCTATTAGCCATAATTAATATGAACTAAAAATTGTGTAAGTCCTTTATATAAATGAACAAATCAATAAGGCATTAAGTGGCATCTGAGAATGGTAAAGCTTATGTCTGGCTTCAATTTTCAGACTTATCAACTGCTCGGTATGTCATCTAGCCTAATAATTTATTCTCTCTATGCCTCAATTTTCTTCACTTTAGAAAGGAGATAATAGTTTTTCTTATATTTAGACCCTTGGAGCCTACAAATTAAGTTAGTTTATGTTTATCTGTTAGAACAATGCTTATTGTATCCATTGTATTCTTTTTTCAGCTTGATTGAGGTATAATTGACAAATGTATACCTTGGATAATAATTCCTATAGTCAAGCTTATTAACATGTATATCACCTCACAGTTACCTTTTTGTATATGTGGTGAGAACACTTAAGATAGACTGTCTTAGAAATTTTCAAGTATACTATACACTACTATTAACTGTATTTACCATGCTGTATGTTACATCTCTAGAACTTACTCATCTTATACTGAAAGTTTATACAGTTTGACCAATATCTTCCCATTTCCTCTACTACCAGCGACTTCCAAAAATTATTACATTGTTTCTCTAAGTTTAACATTTTATAGGTTCCACATATACAAATGGTATTTCTTTTTCTCTATCTGGCTTATTCCACTTTGCATAATGTCCTCCAAGTTTTTCCACATTGTCACAAATGATAGGATTTCCTTACTTTTTGAGGTAGAATACATTCCATTATATTTATACAGGATATTTAATTCATATATTCACGTGTTGATAGACACTTGCTTTGTTTCCATATCTTAGCTATTATGGATAATGCTGCAATGAACGTCAGAATGCAGATATCTCTTCAAGATATAGACTTCAATTTCTTTGATGATATATCATATGATAGTTCTATTTTTCATCATTTGTGGAAACTCCATACTGCTTTTTATAATAGTTGTGTCAACTTACATTCACACCAGCAATGTGTGTGTTCCCTTTACTTCACATCCTCATCAACATTTATTCTCTCGTCTTTTTGATAGTAGCCATCTTAATAGATGTGAGTTGATATCTCACTGTGGTTCTGACTTGCATTTCTCTGATAATTAATGATGTTGAGCACTTTTCCATATATACTTATTGGTGATTTGTCAATAAGTATAAATGTCATCTTTAAAAAAATGTCTGTTCAGGTCCTTTGCCAGTTTTAAAATTATGTTATTTAGGTTGTTTGTTTGTTTTGGGGACTTTTAAGTATTTTTTTCTATTGAGTTGGATGATTTCTTTGTATATTTTCAATATTGGCCCCTTATCAGATATATGGTTTGCAAATATTTTCTCCTATTCCATAGGCTGCCTTTTCATTTTGTTGGTTGTTTTCTTTGCAGTGCAGAAGCTCTTTAGTTTGATGTAGTCCTAATTGTTTAATTTTGCTTTTATTGCCTGTGCTTTGGGCATTATAGCTAAAAATGCATTGCCAAAACCAATGTCAAAGTGCTTATTCCCTATATATTCTTTTTAGAAGTTTTACAATAACAGGGCTTATGTTTAAATCTGTAATTCATTTTTAGTTTATTTGTGTGCGGTGTAAGATAAAGATCCACTTTTGTTATTTTTCATGTGGATATCCAGTCTTCTCAGCACAATTTATTAAAGAGACAATCCTTTTCCCATTGTGTATTCTTGAAAGCTTTCTTAAAGATTAGTTGAATAGATATTTGAAGATTTATGTCTGAGGAGTCTATTCTATTCTACTAATCTATGAGTCTACTGTTATGCCAGTACCATGCTGTTTTGATTATGACTGCTTTGTAATATAGTTTAAAATCAGGAAGTGTGATGCCTCCAGCTTTGTTCTTCTTTTTCAATATGACTTGGGCAATTTGGGAGAGTCTTTTGTGGTTCCATAAAATTTTAGGATTTTTTTCAAATTTCTTTAAAAAAAAAGACAATATTGAAAGAACCACAATGAGCATGTGAATCTTTCACCCACAAGCAAGGTATCCTGTTTCTCTAATCAGAACTGACTAGGAGGCTGGTGTGACCCATGAAGAGGAAGGAAAAGCAGTGTGATGTGATGACCCACCTGAGAGCCACACAGGACAAGGGAGCTTCCACCCCCAGCCAAGGGATACTGTAAGTAAGAGTGCTACCCAGCAGGGGAAACCAATGATCAGAAGATCCCACATGTAAACTCACACCACAGGGGCCTAGCATGCCAAACCAGTAGCCACACAGATTCTGAACAGCCTCTCAGTTGGAATCTTCTTAAGCCTACCAAGCACCTGGGGAGAGGGGCGACCAGCACCACAGCGGCCACTGTCTGCTGTCTAAGTGGTTTGAGCTCTTTGGGGGAGGGGCAGAAGCCAGCACTGGAACTTACAACTGCCCAACACACTAAGCTCTCTGGGTGGGGGAAGGGTGGCATCTATCTCTTTAGCTCTAGGCTGTGCTTGCTGGAGCCAGGGAGGTTGTACAGCTTGGTCCCAAGACGTGGTCACCTCAGACCAACACACTAGCTGTGGCGGACTGCCTCTTCAGGCCTGACCCTGATTCATCCTTCCTCACTGGGCAGGGCTTCCCTGTAGGAACTCCAGTAACTCCAGCCGGTCACTGAGGGAGAGAACCCAGATCTCCCTGGGCCTGAGTCCCTACAGGAGGGGTGACCACAGCCTCTATGAACCAGCAGACCTTACCTTTTCTCCTGGTAGTTCTAAGGAATCCAGATAGCCCAGATGAGTGGGTTTCCCCTCAGTGAAGCACACCTTTTCCACCAAAGGACAAAGTGCTTCATTAAAAGAGTCCTGCTACCTATGCCACCCAACTGGGTAATACCCTCCAATAGGGGTTGTAAGACATCCTATACAGGAGTGATCCCACTGGCATCAGGTTGGTGCCTTTCAAGGTCAGAGATCCCAGAAGAAGGAGTAGGACCCATCTGTGCTGTTCTCTAGCCTCCTTGAGTGACATCTCAAGGGGCAGGAGTGAACCAGTTGAATAGGGCCTGAAATGAACCCCCAGCAAACCGCAGCAGCCTTACAGAAGAAGGACCTGACCGTGAGAGAAAAACAAACAGAAATCAACAAAATCAGCATCAATGACAACCAAAACCTCCCCAAAAATCCCATCCAAGGGTCAGCAGCCTGAAAGACTGAAAGTAGACAACTCATGAAGATGATTATCAACAGAAAAAGCTGAAAACCCAAAAGGCCAGAGTGCCTCTTCTCTTACAAATGATCACAATGCCTCTCCATCAAGGGCACAGAACTGGATGGAGGATGAGATGGATGAATTGACAGAAGTAGGCTTCAGAAGGTCGGTAATAAAAATCTACAATGAGCTAAAGGAGCATGTTCTAACCCAATGCAAAGAAGATAAGAACCTTGATAAAAGGCCAGAAGAGCTGCTAACTAGAATAATCAGTTTAGAGAGGAACATAAATGACCTGAAGAAGCTGAAAAACACAGTGAACTTTACGAACCATACACAAATATCAATAGCCAAATCAATCAAGTGGAAGATATGATATCAGAGTTTGAAGAACATGTTGCTGAAATAAGGCATGCAGACAAGACTAGAGAAAAAGTCATAAAAAAGGAATGAACAAAACCTTCAAGAAATATGGGACTTCATGAAAAGACCAAACCTATGATTGATTGGAGTACCTGAAGGAAATGGGGAGAATGGAAATGAACTGGAAAACACACTTCAGGATATTATCCAGGAGAACTTCCTCAACCTAGCAAGGTAGGCCAGCATGATAATTGAGGAAATACAGAGAACACTACTAAGATACTCCACAAGAACATCAACTCCAAGACACATAATCATCATATTCTCCAAGGTCAAAATGAATGAAAAAATGTTAACGGTAGCCAGAGAAAAAGACTAGGTCGCCTACAAAGGGAAGCACATTAGACTAATAGCGGACCTCTCCGCAGAAACTACAAACCAGAAGACATTGGGGGCCAATATTCAACATTCTTAAAGAATTTTCAACACAGGATTTCATATCCAGCCAAACTAAGCTTCAAAAAAGAAGGAGAAATAAAATCCTTTCCAGACAAGCACATGCTGAGGGATTTCATTACCACCAGACCTGCCTTTTAAGAGCTCCTGAAAGAAGCACTAAATATGGAAAGGAAAAGCCAGTACCAGCCACTGCAAAAACACACCAAAATATAAAGACCAATGACACTATGAAGAAACTGCATCAACTAATGTGCAAAATAACCAGATAGGAACATGATGACATGATCGAATTCACACATAGCAATACTAACCTTAAATGTAAAAATGGCTAAATGCACCAATTAAAAGACACAGACTGGCAAATTGGATAAAGAGTCAAGACCTATTGGGGTTCTACATTCAGGAGACCCATTTCATGTGCAAAGACACACATAAGCTCAAAATAAAGGGATGGAGAAAAATTTCCAAGGAAATGGAAAGCAAAAAAAAGCAGCGGTTGCAATCTCAGTCTCTGAAAAAAACAAACTTTGAAGCAATAAAGATGAAAAAGACAAAGAAGAGTATTACATAGTGGTAAAGGCAGCAATCCAACAAGAAGAGTTAACTGTTCTCAATATATATGCACCCAAAAGAGGAGCACCCATATCCATTAAACAAGTTCTTACAGACCTACAAAGAGACTTAGACTTCTGCACAATAAGAGTGGGAGACTTTAAAACCCACTATCAATATTATATCAATGAGACAGAAAATTAACAAGGATATTCAGGACTTGAACCCAGCTCTGGATCAGGTAGACCTAATAGACATCTACAGAACTCTTCACCCCAAATCAAAAGAATATACATTTTTCTCAGTTTCACATGGCACTAATTCTAGAATTGACCACATAATTAGAAGTAAAACACTCCTCAGCAAATGCAAAAGAACAGAAATTATAACAAAGTGCTCTCAGAACACAGTGCAATCAAATTAGAACTCAGGATTAAGAAACTCACTCAAAAATGCACAACTACATGGAAACTGAACAACCTGCTCCTAAATAACTCCTGGATAAGTAATGAAATTAAGGCAGAAATTAATAAGTTATTTGAAACCAATTCAAAGAGACAATGTACCAGAATCTCTGGGACACAGCTAGAGCAGTGTTAAGAGAGAAATTTATAGCACTAAATGCCTACCTCAGAAAGCTAGAAAAATCTCAAATCAACACCCTGACATCACAATTAAAAAAGCTAAAGAGGCAAGAGCAAACTAATCCAAAAGCTAGCAGAAGACAAGAAACAACTAAGATCAGAGCCGAAGGGAAGGAGTTAGAGACACGAAAGACCCTCCAAAAATTCAATGAATACAGGAGCTGTTTTTCTTTAAAAATATAACAAAATAGATAGACCACTAGCTAGATTAATAAAGAAAAAAGAGAGAAGAATCAAATAGATGAAATAAAAAATAATAAAGGAGATATCACTGCTGGCCCCACAGAAATAAAAAGCTACTATTAGAGAATAGTATAAACACCTCTATACAAATAAACTAGGAAACTTGGAAGAATGGATAAATTCTTGAACACATACACCCTCCCAAGACTTAACCAGAAAGTTGAATCCCTGAATACATCAATAACAGGTTCTGAAATAGAGGCAGTAATTAATAGCCCACCAACCAAAAAAAGCCCAGGACCATATGGATTCATGTCCAAATTATACCACAGGTACAAAGAGGAGCTGGTACCATTCTGTCTGAAACTATTCCAAACAATTGAAAAAGAAGGACTCCTCTATTACTCATTTTATGAAACCAGCATCATCCTGAAACCAAAAACTGGGAAGAGACACAACAAAAAAAAGTAAACTCCAGACCAATATCCCTGATGAACATCAATGCAAAAATCCTAAATATAATACTGCCAACCAAACCCAGTAGCACATCAAAAATGTATCTACCATAATCAAGTCAGCTTCATTCCTGGGATGCAAGGCTGGTTCAACATACGTAAATCAATAAACATAATCCATCATGTAAACAGAACCAAAGACAAAAATCACATTATCTCAACAGATGCAAGAAAGGCCTTTGGTAGAATTTAACATTTGTTCATATTCAAAACTCTCAATAAACTAGGTACTGATGGAACATATCTCAAAATAATGAGAGCTATTTATAACAAACCCACAGCCAATATCATATTGAATGTGGAAAAGCTGGAAGCATTCCCTTTGAAAACCAGTGCTAGATAAGGATGCCCTCTCTCACCACTCCTATTCAACATAGTATGGGAAGTTCTGGCCAGGGCAATTAGGGAAGAGAAAGAGAAACAGTATGCAAATAGGAAAACACAAAGTCAAATGGTCTCTATTTGCAGACAACATGATTTTATATTTAGAAAACCCCATCATCTCAGCCCCCAAACTCCTTAAACTGAGAAGCAACTTCAGCAAAGTCTCAGCATACAAAATCAATGTACAAAAATCACAATCATTCCTTTACACCAACAACAGACAAGCAGAGAGCCAAATCATTCATGAATGAACTATTTATAATTGCTAAAAAGAGAATAAAATACCTAAGAATACAGCTAACAACTGACGTGAAGGATCTCTTCAAGGAGAACTACAAACCACTGCTTAAGGGAACAAGAGAGGACACAAACATATGCAAAAACATTCCTTCTTCATGGATAGGAATAATCAATATTATGAAAATGGCTATACTGCCCAAAAGAATTTATAGATTCAATGCTATTTCCATCAATCTACCATTGACATACTTCACAGAATGAGAAAAAAACTACTTTAAATAAATTTTATATGGAATCAAAGAAGATCATGTATAGCCAAGACAATCCTAAGTAAAAGAAAGCTGGAATCATCATGCTACCTGACTTCAAATTATACCACAAGGCTATAGTAACCAAAACAGCAGCATAGTAATGAAAACAGACATATAGACAAATGGAACAGAACAGAGAGCTCAGTAATAACACCACACGTCTACAACCATCTGATCTTTGACAAACCTGACAGAAACAAGCAATGGGGAAAGAATCTCCTATTTAATAAATGGTCCTGGGAAAACTGGCTAGCCATATGCAGAAAACTGAAACTAGACCGCTTCCTTATACCTTATAAAAAAATAACTCAAGATGGATTAAAGACTTAAATGTAAAATCCAAAACTATAAAAGCCCTAGAAGAAAACCTAGGCTATACCATTTAGGACATAGGCATGGGCAAAGACTTCATGACAAAAATGCCAAAAGCAATTGCAGTGAAAGCCAAAATTGACAAATGGGGTCTAATTAACTAAAGAACTTCTGCACAACAAAAGAAACTGTCATCAGAATAAACAGGCAACCTACAGAATGGGAGAAAATTTTTGCAATCTACCCATCAGACAAAGGTCTAATATTCAGAATTCACAAGGAACTTAAATAAATTTACAAGACAAAGCCACCCCATCACACTGGGCAAAGGATATAAACAGCAAAAGAAGACATTTACACAGCCAACAAACATATGAGAAAAAGCTCAAAATCACTATTCATTAGATAAATGCAAATCAAAATCACAAGAGATACCATCTCACACCAGTCAGAATGGTGATTATCAAAAATTGTAGAAACAATAGATACTGGAGAGGCTGTGGAGAAATAGAAATGATTTTACACTGTTGGTGGGAATGTAAATTATTTTAATCATTGTGCAAGACAGTATGTCAAGTCCTCAATGACCTAGAACCAGAAATATCATTTGACTCAGCAATCTCGTTACTGGGTATATACTAAAGGAATATAAATCATTCCACTATAAAGACACATGCACATGTATGTTTATTGCAGCACTATTTACAATAACAAAATAATGAAACCAACCCAAAGGCCCATCAGTGATAGACTGGATAAAGAAAATGTGGTACTACACAGCCGTAAAAAGGAATGAGATCCTGTCCTTTGCAGGGACATGGATGAAGTTGGAAGCCATCATCTTCAGCAAACTACCATAGGAACTGAAAACCAAACACTTTAGGTTCTCACTCATAAGTGAGAATTGAACAATGAGAATACATGGACACAAAGAGGGGAACAGCACATACCAGGGCCTGTTAGGGGGTGGGAGGTGAGGAATGGGAACTTAGAGGATGGGTCGATAATTGCAGCAAACTATCTTAGAACACATATACCTATATAACAAACCTGCATGCTCTGCACACGTATCCTGGAACTTGAAGTAAAAGTTTAAAAAATGACAACTGAATTCTTATAGGGTTTGCCTTGAATCTGTAAATTGCTTGGGTAGTACTGACATTTTAATAATAAATCTTCCAAACAATGATGATATATTTCTACTTATTCATGTCTTCAAATTTGTTCACCAATGTTTTACAGTTTTTAATATACAGATCTTTCACCTTGATTAAATTTATTCAGAAAGGCTTTATTCTTTTTGAAGCTACTGTAAACAAGATCGTTCTCTTTTTTGCAGTAGTTTGTTATTAGTATATTGAACCACTGACTTTTGAATACTGATTCTGTATCTGCAACTTTACTGAACTTGTTTATTTGTTCTAACTGTTTTTTGATAGAATCTTTAGGTTTTTCTACATATGAGATTATGATGTCTGCAAACAAAGATAATTTTAGGTTTTCCTTTCCAATATGGATGTCTTTTTTTTCTTCTTGTCTAACTGCTCTGGCTAGGAATTTTAGCACTATGTGAAACAAGTTAAAATACTGAATATCTTTCATTGTTTTGGTCTTAAAGGAAAGTCTTCCAACTTTTCTCCACTGTTTTATATATTATTTGTGGGATTATAATGTAAACTTTTACTGTGTGGAGGTGCATTTTTCTATAGCTAATTTTTTGAGATTTTTTTTTTTTATCATGAGAGGGTGTTAAATTTTGTCAATTGTTTTCTGCCTCTATTAAGATGATCATGTAATTTTTATCCTTTATTCTGTTTATGTGTTGTATTTTATTAATTTGAATATGTTGAAACAATTGACATTTCAGGGATACATTTCACTTGATCATGGTGTATGATTTTTTTAATGTGCTTTTGAATAAAGTTTGGTAGTATTTTCTCGAGGATTTTTGCATCTATGTACACCAAGGATATTGGTCTGTAATATTTTTGTAGTGTCCTTTTCTGGCTTTGGTATCAGGGTAATGCTGACCTCATAAAATAAATTGGGAAGTGTTCCCTCCTCTTCAGTTTTTTGAAGGAACTTATTATTTAAATATTTGATACAATTCACTACCGAAGCCATGTGGTCCTGTGGTTTTCTATCATGTGGGGTTTTTGGTTACTGATTCAACTTCCTTTATCATTATGGTCTGTTACGTTTTTCTATTTATTCACAACTCAATCTTGTCAGGTTGTATGTTTCTAGAAATTTATTTCTTCTATTTTAAACAAACTACAAGAATTTGTTGGCATATTATTACATAGTAATTTCTGATGATTCTTTATATATTGATTTTATCAGTTCCAATGTTGCCTGTTTCATTTATGATTTTGAGTCACCTTTCTTTTGTTGTCTTGGTGAGTTTAGCTAAAAGTTTGTCTTAAATTTTATTTATTTTTCCAAAAATCCAATTAGTTTCAATTATCCTTTATTGTCTCTTCAGTCTTTATTGATTTTGACTCCAATATTCATTATTTCCTTCCTTCTGCCAATTTTGGGCTTAGAATGTTCTTTTTCTAGTATTTTAAAGTATAAAATTACATTGATTGAAATTTTTTTTTTTAGTAATTTTCAATGTAGGCATCTGTCACTATACATGCCCCCCCTTGAAACTGCTTTTGCTGTGTACCATAAGTTTTGCTATGGTTTGTTTTCGTCTTCATTTAACATACATTTTATTTTCCTTTATTTTCTTTGACCCACTGGTTGTCAGTAGTGTGTTGTTTAATTTCTACATATTTGTGAATTTTCCAATTTTTCTCTTCTTATTGATTTCTGTTTCATACCATTGTGGTCATACTTAATATGATTTCAATATTCTTACATTTGTTAAGACACGTTTTATGTCCCAGCATACCATCTATATTGAATAATTGTGTGTGTGTGCTTGAGAAGAATGTGTATTCTCTTGCCACTGGATGAAATGTTCTATATATATCTGTTAGGACCATATGGTCTAAAGTGTAGTTCAAGTTCAATGTTTATTTATTTTCTGTGTGGATGATCTGTCTATTATTCAAACTGAGGTGCTAAAGTCTTTTATGATTATGTTGGTGTCTCTCTCTTCACATCTGTTAATATTTACTTAACATATTTAGATGACCTAATGTTAAGTACATATATATTTATAATTGTATATCCTTGGTGAATTGATCCCCTTATTATATAATCTTTTCTTGTTACACCTTTTAATTTAAAGTCTGTTTTGTCTAAGTATAGATACCTTTGCTAGTCATTTTTTAAAACACCCATTCTACCACTTTATGCCTTCTGATTGAATTATTTTTTTACTTTTAAAGTAAATATTAATAGGTAAGGCGTATTATTGCCATTTTATTTATTTTCTGGCTGTTTTGTAATTCCTTTTTTCCTTTCCTCCTCTCTTGCTACCTTCCTTTGTGAATTGATGATTTTTTTGTAGTATTGTATTCTTTATGTTTTGAATATCTACTCTAGGCTTTTGCTTTGTAGTTACCATGCCTTAAAGAAAACATCTTATATTAAAATAGGCTATTATTGGCTAATAACTTACCTTCAATCAGAAACAAAAACATTGTATTTTGACTTGACTTCTACTCACAGTTCACGTTTTTTATTTCATAATTTATATAATTTTAGACCATGAATTCATTTAAAAAATTATAGCTGTGGTTGTTAATAGTTGTGTTTTTTAACCTTTATATTAGAGTTAACAATGATGTATACATCACCATTATATATAATGCTAAAACATTCTTTATTTGATTACATGTTTACTTTTACTGGTAAATTTCATACTTTCATATGCTTTTGTGTTATTTATTGGCACATTTTTGTTTCAGCTTGAAGAATCCCATTAGCATTTCCTAAAAGACAAATCTAATGATAATGAACTACTCCAACATTCATCAAGGAAAGTATCTCTCCTTCATCTGACCCAACAACATTGTCAGAAAAAGTATTTGTGGTAAGCATTTTTTGTTCTTTTCACATTTTGAGTGTATTCTCTTACTTTTTGTCCTATAGAACTTCTGCTGAGAAATCCACTAATAATTTATAGATGTTCCCTTGTTTTTGATGAGTTACTTCTTCTTGTTGCTTTCAAAATTCTCTTTTCCCCGAATTTTAACAATTTGATTATGATGTGTCCCAGTGTAGTCTTCTTTGGCTTGAATGTTTTGAAGACTTTTGAGCTTCATGAATCTGAATATACACATTTCTCCCAAAATTTGGGAATTATTACCTGTCATTTTTAAAAACAAGCTGAGACTGATATCAGTGAAGACTGCAGAAGTCTATTTCAATGGTTGTTGCTAGGGCAATTGGGGTCCTTGGTGGCAAAGTCTGCTAGAATGCATTTTCTATTTGAAATATCGTATAAGGATTAGCTACAACACATAAGAAAACAGAAAGCCACAGAGCTAATGAAACTTGCTCACAGAACTAATTAGTAGAAATATTGAGGTAAGTACATGGGCATTCTGTTGGATGCTCAATAGGGTGGTTTGTTTTACTTTTTTTTTCCCTTTGTTTTACTTTTTTTTTCTTTGTTTTAGGTTGTTTATTGCATATTTTGTTTTTTTCATACTCAATCTTATTGAGAATTTTGAGGAAGATAAATAGGAAAGATGATAGAGATCTTTTATTAATAAAACTTGATACATAAACATTAAATATTAGAATCCATGTCTTCACTTTTCAACTTTGGTAATATAATTCTTCATTGAGGTTACATAAATTTTGATTATATAATTTGGTAATAGAATTCTACCGTGAGAATTAAGAAAGATTGAAGTGCTGAAATTATAACTGGGTTATTTTATATGTCCTATAAATAACTTCTTGGTCCCTATCCCTGTGACTTTAACCTATTTAGTGCCTGATATGGTTTCTTCCTGTCCTCATTAAAATCTCATGTTGAATTATAATCCTCAGTGTTGACAGTAGGGCCTTGTGGGAGGTGGTTGGATCATAGAGGTGGTTTCTAATGGTTTAGCACCAGCCCCCTAGTGCTTCTTTGTAAGTGAATTCTCATGAGATCTGGTCATTTGAAAGTGTGTAGAACCTCCTGCTTTGCTCTCTTCCTCCTGCTCCAGACATGTAGTATGTGCCAGCTTCCCCTTCACCTTCCACTGTGAATGTAAGTTTCCTGAGGCCTTCCCAACCATGTGTAACTGTGAGTCAATTAAATCTCCTTTCTTTATAAATTACCCAGTCTCACGTATATCTTTATACAAGTGTGAAAACAGACTAATACAGAAATCTGGTCATAGAGAAGTGGGACTATGCTAAAAAAATACCTGAAAATGTGAAAACAGCTTTGGAACTGGGTAATGGGCAGAGGTTGGAACAGTTTTGAGGTCTCAGAAGAAGACAAGAAGATGAGGAAAGGCTTGGAATTTCCTAGAGATTTGTTGAATGGTTTTGACCAAAATACTAATAGTGATATAAATAGAGATGGCCAGGCTGATGAGATCTCAGATACAGATGAAAAACTTGTTAGAAACTGGAGCATAGGTGCTATGCTTTAGCAAAGAGACTGCAGGCATTGTGCCCCTACTCTAGAGGTCTGTGGAACTTTAAGAGAGATGATTTAAGGTATCTGGCAGAAGAAAATTTTAAGGAGCAAAGTGTTCAAGATATGAACTGATGGCTTCTAAAAGCCTATGCTCATTTGCATAAACAAAGAAATGACCTGAAACTAGAACTTACATTTAAAAGGGAAGCAGAGTATAAACGTTTGGAAAATTTGCAGCCCAGCCATGCAGTAGAAAAGAAAAACCCATTTTCTGGGGAGGAATTCAAGAAGGCTGCAGAAATATGTATAAATAAGAACAGAAAAACTCGTAAATAGCTAAGACAATAGGAAAAATGCTTCCAGGACATTTCAGAGACCTTTATGACAGTCCCTCCCATTATAGACCCAGAGGCATAGAAGGGCAAAATGGTTTATTCTGCCAGGCTCAGCGCCCCACTGTTCTGCACAGCCTCAGAACATGGTGCCTTGCATCCCATGTTGCAGATAAAGGCTCAAAAGCAGATAAAGAAGTCACCTTGAGAACAATGAGGATATAAACTAGGGCATTAACCTCACTGTATAAGTTTCTGGAAGCGAAACATTTCATCTTATTTACCTTATTTTTCTTCATTTATCTCAATATATTAAGACAACACATTTAGATAGGTACATTAACTTTAAGTACTAGGCAAATCATTAGCTAAAATTTAATGATTAATTATAATCACTAACTTTTTAAACATTTTAGTTAATAATCAATGTGTTCCAGTTCCAGTTTTGGATAAAAGGGGGCAAAGTACAGCTTGGGTCATTGCTTCAGAGGGTGTAAGCCCCAATTGGTGGTTTCCATATTGTATTGGGCCTGCAGGTGCACAGTGGACAAGAATTGAGGCTTGGGAACTACTGCCTAGATTTAGGAGGATGTAAGGAAATACCTACAGGTTCAAGCATAAGTCTGCTGCAGGGGTGGAGTCCTCATGGAAAACCTCTACTAGGTTAGTAAGGGAACCTTTACCAAGACAGTGAGGAAAAATATGGGGGTGGTGCCCCCACACAGAGTCCCCACTGGGACACTGCCTAGTGGAGCTGTGAGAAGAGTGCCACTGTCTTCCAGACCCCAAAATTATAGATTCACCTACAGCTTACACTGTGTACCTAGAAGAGCCACAGGCACTCAATGCTAGCTCTTGAGAGCAGCCATAGGAACTGAGCCCTGAAGAGCCACAGGGGCAGGGCTGCAAAAGGCCTTGGGAGACTACTCCTTGCATCATTGTGATCTGGATGTGAGACATGGAGCCAAAGGAGATTATTTTGGAGCTTTCGGATTTAATAATTGCTCTGCTGGGTTTTGGACTTGCATGGGGCCTGTGGCACTTTTGTTTTGGTCTATTTCTCCCTTTTGGAAAGGGAATAATTACCCAATGCCTGTACCCCCAGTGTTATTTTGGAAGTAACTAACTTGTTTTTGATTTTATAGGCTCATAGGTGGAAAGGACTTGCCTTGTCTCAGATGGAACTTTGGGCTTAAGCTTTTGCGTTAGTGCTAGAATGACTTAAGATTTTGGGGTCAACTTAATGAAAAGAAAGCAATTTGCACTTTCCATTTGGTGTAACTATAGAGAAGACAAAAGCTGTGTATTAGTCCATTCTCGCAGTGCTATAAAGAACCATCTGAGAATGACTAATGTATAAAGAAAAGAGGTTTAATTGGCTCATGGTTTCACAATTGTTCATTTATTTACTACAGTTTCTTCAAAAAGTTGCAGTGAGTATGTATGTATAAAGACCTTTAACAAGTAAAAGGCTCATACAAGTACTTAATCAACAGACACTAATTTTATCATTAATAGCACACTGGTTAAGTATTAACTAAAATGTTTAAGAAGTTAGTAATTATAACTAATCACTAAGTTTTAGCTAATGATTAGCCTTGTACTTTAAGTTTATGTACTTATCTAAATATGTTGTCTTAATATGTTGAGATAAGTGAAGAAAATTAAAGCAAATAAAATGCAGTGTTTTTCTTCCAGAAAACATATACAGTGAGGTTAATGCCTGGGTTTATATCCTTATCATCCTCAGGGTGACTTTTTTATCTGCTTTGAAGCCTTTGCCACTTCACATATTAATTCATTTATGACACTTCTGTTGAGCCTTTCCTATCAGCTAAGTACTATTGTAGATGTTGAGATACAACATTATATGAAAAAGATAATCAAGTTGGATAGCATTTAGTGAGCAGTATCTGTAAGTCAGGATGTAAATTAGATACATTCTTTAAATCAATACAGCAAACATACAAGGTAAGTCTTTATATTGTCATTCCAAGTTGCCAAATGAAGTAGCAATGCAAATTGTGTCAAATAGTCAAAGGATACAAAGTTATGTTAGAGATGGTTCTGGCATTGAAGAATATCTGATTCAAAAGCCTACATTCTCCTGAGAGATTCCATCTTTGCCCTTGAAAAGGACACAATACACTTGACAGGGCACATGTGAATCTGATGGGCAGTTTGAAGCCTTCAGATGATGTAATCAGAAGACCAAAAAAGTTTCTCCAATTAACCAATATTTCATAGGAATGATGGAGTATAGATTTGTAAAAATGAGTTGAGTAGTAAGATGTCCATCATTGTAGGTTCCACTTTCTCTATGAAAACGTTCCTGTTCATGTAGATAATGTACAGTCTTTTTTTACATATGAATTTTTGTAGATTTCCTAGTACTTAAGATCAGACATTACATGTTCAAGTATGTATTTTATCAGCTCATTTAAATTACAGTTATTTTAAGACAGAGACTATCCTGAGTGCTTTGTATAGATTTGTATTCAAGAGAGGTTCCCAGTAAATATAGTAAAGTAGTAGTTCAATAGGATTGTCATCATAAATTATTTGCTGGGCACCTACTATCTTCCTATGTACACAAAAATGTTTATAAGATATTCTTATATTCTTATCACCATTGCAGTTCTGGTTTCTCTTTACGAAGAGAATAGCAATCCATTAAACAGCACATACCCTTGTCAGTTTTGATATTTCCTACCTTACACTCTGCTCAGTCCACATTCAAACTTTACATGGAGTTCAAGTCCTAAAAAGTAAGGGTAGTGTGGAGTCTTTCCAGTAATCAGAATGTGACTGGAATTGAAGGCTTTTTCAGAAATTTATATTTAAAATCTGTTTTATTCATTCAACAGCAGCAATTTCTTTAACAGCTATAGTTATAATTCAGAGGTTTGGGACAGAGAGAATTGATCTCAATAAATGTTTTATTCTTTTACCAGTAATTCTCTTAAGTGGGCTTCAGTGAATTATGTTTGTTATGCAGCTATTACCAGGGATAGTATCAAAATAACTGGGGTCTTAGCCAAAGAATTTCTTAACAGTAGTAAAGGGTTGTAGCTCTTATGAGAGAGGTAGTTCTCTATCCCAGTACTGGGGATAATAATCATAGCATAGACTTTGCCTTTATGTAAAACCGGGAATTTGAGCCTCACACTATATAAATTAAAGGTCTTAATAGAAACTGTGGGAATTTTTCTTGGAAAATTTGAGGAGGAGCAGTTTTGTGATTTTTTTTTCCCACTGCAGTGGCAATTTTAGTATCATATGATACATTCCATCATAAACTGTACAGTAGCTGTATGTTCTACTAATCTTTCCATCAAATCATATTCTGCCTGAATGGCAATGAATGCTTCCTATGAGAGGTAAGATTGGTCCTGGGTGTTCAAAATTAAACAAAAATTTTCACTTAGGAAAAAAAGAGATCATCACTCAAAAGAACTATGGCAGTTAAGATTACAGCTCCAAGGGAAATGTTTGACTAATGAAGACAGTTTTAACAGAAATTGAAGACAAAGTATCGATATTATTTTTAAATGGGAAATTTATAGGAGAGAAAAAACAAAGTTATTAACAACATAAAAAATATGTTTAAACTCATCAGTAATTAAACAATGAAAAAGTTTAAAAATTACGTATCACTTAATGTCAATTAAATTGAAAAATGTTAGCAGATAAGCGGGAATACACTAGAAGTCATAAGCCTCTGGCAAGAGTAAAGAGTTGTAGCCATTCTGGAAGAATACAGCAGATTTTATTAATTTAAATATATTTATATCCTCCTTTCATGATGAAGAAAATACTGGCATTACATTAAACTTCCTCACAAGAATTGGAGACCAAAGCAATAAATAACTGTTTGAAAGCATGAAAGATCAACAGAAGATTTAATTCTTAAGCAGCTAAGATTCCAGAAAGAAGAGCAAACTTTGAGTTGAGTTCAATATTCTACATAGAACTCCCCCATCATCCACTTGCTGACTCTGTGTTGCATATGTCTGTGGTGAGACCACACACACAAAAAGAAAAAAACAAGGTAACTTTTAAAGAACTGAAAAGCTACATGGATTTTTTTTTCAGTGAAACAATACAAGAGTGATAACAATACCCTAGGTTTTATCTGCAACTTTGGAATAAACATGAACTAGTAATAATGGCAAGCTAGAATAAGGCTATGCACAGACATTACCCGCTGCACAGAGAAAAAGTCAACCTTTCCTAAAATAACACTGGAATACCAGTTTGCAAGGGTGGAAGGAAAATAATGGCCCAAGTAAAATGCCATATGCAGTGAAAATAAGCTTCAACAATGAAGGCAAAATAAAGATTGATTGAAATCTCTTTTTAAATGCAGATCTTTACAAAAATAAATACTTTATCAGAGGGTATTCATCTGACAGAAGAATCAAGATTCTAGAGGAAAGTAGGCTAGTGCTCAAAAACGTGATAAATAAGTAAAAGGGTAGCTGTAGGAGTTAATCTAAATAAATATTAACTGTTTAAAACAATAATATTTACATCTTCTGGGGTTTGAAATATATGTTAATTTATAAAACTAACAATAGTAGGAAAATAAAGGGATAAAGAAAGCCAAAAGTCTGAAGTCAGATACTACTTAGGGTATGGTAAATATATTAATTTAAAGTAATCTCTAATGAATTTGACAATGTATGTTTTAGTATCCAGGGTAACTATGAAAAGAAAGAGGAAAAATAGCATCATTATCCTTAAGTTGCAAATTAATGGTGGTAGAGGGAGATTACAATAAAATCTGAAGTTTAGAAAATAAAAATGAACAGAATAGATGGGGTGGATGAAAACATATTCAAATGGGAAATTTAATGCACATATATTTAGTAAGTTACATTTAATATAAAAATATATGACAAAAATTATGAAAATAAATACAAAATAACCACTACATATAGCTTCTAATTCTAACATATGAGAAGGTAAAGGTTTGAAAATAAGATAAAAGTTAAATCAGGCTGGGTACAGCGGCTAATGCCTGTAATCTGAGCACTTTGGGAGGCTGAGGAAGGTGATTCACTTGAGGTCAAGAGTTTGAGACCAGGCTGACCAACATGGTGAAATCCCATCTCTGCTAAAAATATAAAACTTAGCCGGGCATGGTTGCACATGCCTGCAGTCCCAGCTACTCAGCAGCCTGAGGCAGGAAAATCAGAGACTGAGGCAGGAGAATCACTGGAAACCAAAAAGTCGGGGCTGAGGTGAGCAGAGATTATGCCACTACACTCCAGCCTGGGAGACAGAATAAGACTCTGTCTCAAAAAACAAAACAAAAACTAAGTTAAATCATACAAATATGCCATGAGGAAAGCTTATATTCTAATATTAATAAATTTTAACATCCGTAGAAGACTTTATACCACCAAGGATAAAGAAGTACATTTAATGAGTCAATTCAATAGGAAGATAGTAATTATTATTACATGATATATCATTCATTATATATAAGCAAAAGAAAATAATAGGTATGCTAGAGTAGTTAACATCAGAGCGCTCTTTTGAAGCAATTCACCGTATTAACATAAAACAAAGAATATTTGCTTGTCTGAATAGATGCAAAAATACATAAAGTTAATACTCACTTACACTGTAGAAAACTAGGCAAAGAAGGAAATTTTATTGGCCCAGAGAAAAATACGAAGAAAAAGCCTAGAGAAAACATTAAATTCAATTATAAAATATGGAAAACATTTATCCTGTGAATGAAAATGATACCCTTATCACCGTATTTATAGCTAGCACAATAACTGATCATGATGGATTAACTTTTTGATGTGCTTGTTTGGTTTGCTAGTATTTTGTTGAGGATTTTTGTGTTGATGTTAATCAGGGACATTGACCTGTAGCTTTCTTTTTATTGTGTCCTTGGCAGGTTTTGATATCAGGATGATGCTGACTTTGTAGAATGGGTTAGGAATGAGTCTTATCTCTCTCTCTCTCTTTTTTTGGAAAAGTTTTAGTAGAATTGCTACAAATTCTTCTTTGTATATCTGTTAGAATTTGGTTGTATATTCAGCTTGTCTAGGACTTTTTTTGGTTGGTAGGGTTTTATCACTGATTCAATTTCAGGACTTGATATTGGTCTTCAGAGTTTCAATTTCTTCTTAATTAAATCTGGGGTGGTTGTGCGTTTCCATGAATTTATCCATTTCCTCTAGATCTTATACTTTGTATCCAAAGAGGGGTTCATAAAGGTCTTCAAGGATCTTTTGTGTTCTTCTTTTTTCAGAGGGAGTATCACTCTGTCACTCAGGCTGGAGTATAGTGGCACAAACTCAGCTCACTGCAACCTCTGACTCCTGGGTTAAAGGTATTCTCCTCCTGCAGCTTCCCAAGTAGCTGGAATTACAGGCATGCACTACCACACTCATCTAATTCATATATATATAAATATATATATATATATATATATATATATATATATATATATATATATAATGTGATCCACCCGCCTTGGCCTCTCAAAGTTCTAGGATTATAGTGAGCCACTGCACCTTGCCAGATCTTTTGTATTTCTGGGGGATTGGTTGTGATATCACCTTTGTAGTTTCTGATTGTGCCTATTTGGATCTTCTCCCTTTTGTTCTTTGTTAATCTAGCTAGTAGTTTATTAACCTTGTTTATCCTTTCAAAGAACAAACTGTTGATTTCATCGATTGTTTGTATGAATTTTTAAGTCTCAATTTCATTTCGTTTTGCTCTGATTTTAGTTATCTCTTTTTTTCTTCTAGTGAACAGACACTTTCCAGAGAAGACATACAAGTGGCCAACAAATATATGAAAGAAAGTCTAATATCACTGATCAGAGAAATGCAAATCAAAACCACATTGTGCTACCATTTCATACCAGTCATAATAATTATTACTAAAAAGTCAAAAAACCAACAGATGCTGGTGAGGCTGAGGAGAAAAGGGAACGTTTATACACTGTTGGTAGGAATACAAATTAGTTCAGCTACTGTGGAAAGCAGACTGAAGATTTCCCATAGAGCTTAGGATAGAACTACCATTTGACTTAGTAATCCCACTAATGGGTATATATTCAAAACAAAATAAATCATTCTACCGAAAGGACACATGAACTGGTATGTTCATCACAACACTATTTGCCATAGTGATCAAAGACCAAAGACATGGAATCTACTTTGGATTGCATCAAAAGTGGATGGATTGGATAAAAAAATGTGGTACATATACACCATGGAATACTATTCAGCTATTAAAAAGAACAAAATTGTGTTATTTACAGTAAGACACAATGCAGCTGGAGGCCATTATCCTAAGCAGATTAACAAACAAAGAACCAAATATCACATATTCTCATTTATAAATAACAGCTAAACATTGGGTTCTCACGGACAAAAGATAGCAACAACTGCAGACTAGAAACTACTAGAGAGAGAAGGAAGGAAGTAGGGCAAGTGTTGAAAAACTAACTGTTGGGTTCCATGCTCGCTGACTACGGGACAGGATCACTTGTATCCTAAATCTCAGCATCGTGCAATATACCCCTGGAATAAACCTGTATATGCACTCCCTAAATCTAAAGTAAGAGTTTGAAATATTTTTTAAATAATTAAAAATGAATAAATAACATTGTGCCTATACCCAGAAAGCAAGATTGAACATGTAGAAAAACTTTAAGAATCTATAACTTTTTAAATTTGCAAATACATATAAGATCATTGGATTAAAAAAATATACAAAATACAAGGCATTACATTACTGCATATCAAAATATCAAATTAAAAAAACCAAACAGATCATTTAGAGTAATATAAAACACCTATGAATAAATGTAACTAGAAATATGCAAGACCTTTATACTTAAAGGTAGGATTTTAAATTGAAATAGATAAAAAGAATATTTGGAGAAAGATAATTTTTGTGGATTAGAACAGTAGGTATAAAGATGTCAATTCACTCTAAATGAAATATGTAAATTCAATATAATGTCAATTACGTTCCAAAGATTTTTTTCAAAAAATTGGCAAGCTAAGTCTATATGCACATAGAAATGCAACACATGATGGATGTATTACCTGCATCTATCCAAGCGCTCATATGCAGTAACTCTTGCATTCCGATAAATAAAAACACTAATAGATGCACAGGAAAAACTGTTAAATAGAAACTTCCAAAAAGGATATTCAAATATGGAAAGATGCTCTACCTCATCAGTCATTAGGAAAATGCAAATGAAAACTACAATGCTATATCACTGCACAATTATCAAAATAACTGAAACTTAAGACCAAAACAAACAAAAAAAAAATGGGAATAATTGTAACATGATTCAAAGTGTTAGTTAGGATTTGGAGCAACGGCAACTTTTGGAATAGCCTGTGGGACTATTAAATTAACATATGTTTAACAGCATTTGACAATATCTTTTAAAGGTAAAACTATCCCTACTCTTTGACACAGCAACTTCAACCATATATATTGTGAATTTTGGAAAGACAACAATTTTTGGATCTAAGTAGCTTAATAAAATTCCAAGCAAGAAAGTAAATGTATTTATAGATATAATCTCATGCTCAGTGAAATAGCAATAAATAAATTTTAAAAACACATGATTTTAAAAGCAACCAGAAAGAAAAGACAGATTACTTGAAAATGTGTGATTATTTGACCTGATTAGCAATGGAAGTCAGATTATATAATAACATAAATATTCATGATGCCAAAACAAAATTACTGTTAATCTAAAATTGTATAACCAGAAAACTATCTTATAAAAAGAATGAAATAAATATATTTTTAGAATAAGACAAAATTAAAGAGGTTACCACCAATATACCATCACTAAATGAAAACCTGAAGGATATTCTTTGCACAGAAAGTAAATAACATCAGAAATTTGGTCTAAAAAGCCAGAGTAAATTTTGAGCAAATATATGGGCAAATAGGTAGCCCAATGTGATTGCTAAAATGATAATTATTTCTATCTTGTAGATTAAAAACAGGAAAGATTCCCTCTCTTCCTGTTATTCTCCCTAGTGCTCTAGTAATGTAGACAGCATAACTGACTGGTTTATATTTAGCACAGGGTAACCCACCCAGCCAACAGTACTTGGGGGAAACAACTGGAAGAAAAATTAATTACAAAGTAGTTGAGCAAATATGTAAATATGTAAAGAATGATGAGACTTCAGATTTTCACTGTCAGGAATATGAAAAAGAGATAAACTAAACCTGTGGTATAAGACTGTAGTTAGATTTATTGGTATGAACTTTGTGACATTTAATATATAGATATAGTGAATGTGCGTGTGGAAGGGTGTTCATATACAGAAATGTTTACTAATCTTGTCCACTGAAAGAAACCTAGAAATGACACCCCAATAGCAATGAACACACCTAGCATCCAAATCTTGGTTTTTGAATAATATTCTCTGTTAAAGGATACCAGGTTTGAGGGAATGATTGATTCCCAAGCTGGAGTGGGAAAAGTGTAAGATAAACCATAGTACATCTTGTTATGGTTATAATAAGCCAGATTAAAGGACTCCTGCTGTCCAAAACGGGGATAACTTAAGTATGAAAATCATTATCATGAATTATAACTGCTTAAATAAAATAGAAAACTATAAGTTCATACTGATATTTTAGTACATAAATAAACTAGTGGGAGAACTTTACCTTAGAGTTGAATGGTAGCTAAAATAATCACTTATGAATTAATAAGTATAAAACACTTGTTGAAGTTCCAGTGTAGAAAATTGGCAGACACCAGTTTCACCGAGTGATGAAATTTAGCATCTTCAGTAATAGGGGTGGTGATATCATATACCCACTGATAGGATGCACTGAAGTCTTCCTGTAATAGTTGTATCTTGCCATAGTGGCGTAATCTTAGGCGAATATCAGACTGAAACTGAGGTGGCTGGTCTGATATTTTTAAAAAATTAAAAAGTCATGAAAATAAAAGACTGAGAAACTGCTTTATATTGAAGAGATCAGAGAAACTATTGAATGAAACATATGATCCTAAAATTACTGAAATAAGAAATATGAACAATTTCTGAAATTGAATGGAGTATTATAATGTGGATTGTATGACATTATTGTATAAAATTTTAAAATTTTAATGTTTGTACTGTCATTATGTGTGGGAAAATTTCCTTGTTTTTAGTAAATGAAGGCCAAATTTTTAAGGGATAATTAGGCAGTATGTCTGTAACTTACAAACCGTTCAAAATGAGAGAACGGTCAAATAGGCTAAAATGTTGACTACTGTGATATGAGAGTCCTCTGGGCTACTTAGCAAGTTTCTTGTAGTGTTAAAATCATTTCAAAATAAATAGTTTAAAACTATTGGAATTTAAAAAGTAGACATCAAAAGCTCATTAGAGAGGATGGGAAATTATCAGAGCTCAGACTGTCAAGGGACCTGCGAGGTTCAGGAGGGAGAAAAAGTTACTGATAATCTTAGGATTTTATAAATCTGAAATGGAGACAGATTAGCAAAACCACTAGGAAAAAAGCAATAATGACTTCCAAAACAATAGAAAGGAGAAAATAAAGAGAAAAAATTTCATCCGTAACGAGTTTAATATTGAAATTCAAAATAGTGAAGATTATTCTAAGATGGGAAAAGTAAAAAAATTTGTGTCTTTTATTTACATTTAAATGAGATTCATAAGAAAGTTTCTCCCCATTTAAATCACTTAAAAATCTATTATACATAAACTAGATTAATGAGAAAGTTTTTCCTTCTGAAATCACTTAAAAAACTATGATATATCTATTAATCTAAAGTCATTGCTGAACTTGAAGACTGTAAGTAAAATCCTAGGAATCAAACACAGAAATAGAATTTTCTTACATCTATAATAGTAAGCAATGTAATACAGACAAACTATCCCACTGAGGACAACTAGAAAATTAGGCCAAATATAAAATGAAATAATTTGCTTAAGACATTGGAAAGCTAACACACACACACACACAAACACAGAGAGAGAGAAAAAAATAAGAGGATGTGACTGGAGTGTTTTACAGCTTTCATTTTGTTCAGGAGAAGGACGAAAGTATCAGCTAACATTATTTGATAAGTCAACATGCACGCTGAATTCTATAGGGCAATTACTGGAGGATAATAAAGACACATGGTATAAAACAAAGAAAAACAGCAAAGAATAAAATAAAATGTATGGCATAATCGTAAAACAAAATGGTAATATAGTAAATTCTACCCAAGATAATAGTAATTTTAATATAAATAGAGTAAATATCCATAAAGGGATTATCATAGTAGGGGAAAAAAAAACTTATGCAACTTTAAGAGAAACATTTAAAACCAAAGTGTCCAAAATTTTCAAAGTAAAAAGCATACAAAAATATATACTAGGCAAAAAAAAAAAAAAAAAAAAAAACAAAAAAAAAAAAAAAAAAAAAAAAAAAAAAACCAAAACCCTAAATTTTAGAGTTTTAATGGAAGAACGATTATTAGAGATAAAGAGGGTTATATGATGTTGGTTAAAAAATTTTAATTTCAAATTTGAGGAGGGAGAGCATTAGAAAAATAAGTAATTGATATCAGGCATAATACCTGGGTTATGAAATAATCTGTACAACAAACACCCATGATACAAGTTTACCTACATAACATTGTATACATACATAAAGTGAGAAAAAATTTCATCCATAATGAGTTTAATGTTTAAATTCAAAATAGTGAAGATTACTGCACAGGTACCCCTGAATTAAAATAAATGTTAAATTTTAAAAAAGTTTTAGGCTGGGCAAAGTTGCTCATGCCTATAATGCCAGCTCTTTGGGAAGCTGAGGGGCAGATTATCTGAGGTCAGGAATTCAAGACCAGCCTGGCCAACATGACGAAACCCCATCTCTACTAAAACTACAAAAAAGAAAAGAAAATTAGCTGGGCATGGAGGCGGGCACCTGTAGTCCCAGCTACTCAGGAGGCTGAGACAGGAGAATTGCTTGAACCTGGGAGGTGGAGGTTGCAGTGAGCTGAGATCTTGCCACTGCACTCCAGCCTGGGTGACAGAGCAAGACTCCATCTCAAAAATTAAAAAATAAAATTAAAAACTAAAAAGTTTTAATTTTGTACATATTTGACCTAGCCTCTCAAATAAAAAAAAATATTGCTAGAAATAAAAGAACAAAGAGAAATATCCACAATCATAGTGAGATGGAAAATCAAAAAGGATTTAAAACACTTAAAGAGCATAGTTAACATGCATAGCCCAGATATAGAATCCTGTATCTAAAATAGCATAATATGCATTATTTTCAACCATAAAGATACTTAAAATCTGACCCTATATTGAACCTAAAGTAGGTCTCAACAAATTTTATCTCACTGTGGTTTACTAACTAAAATGATATTAAGCTACAAATTTTATTCAAGTAATACAAGTTCATCTTAAGTTTAATAATTTGGCAATGAAGGGCTTCCATTTCAAAGTAAGACTGAGTGGATTGTGGAAACAATTTTTCTATTGATTATTACAAAAATAAGTATTGTGGAGGCAAAAATGACTAGGTGAATTAAAATTTCAGAAAGAAGTTTCCTAATGTGCAAAGGCCATTCCCCCAATCCTTGTATGAATTTTCCAATTCTGGGCATAACATAAGGATCAGGGTTTGGTCCAGGCAGAGGACCGCTGCTGCTTAAGGAAATTAGCAAAGTGAGAAAAGGAGGTTGTGAAGAATTAGAGTGATAAAATTTAAGATTTATGAGTCCCCAAGTTAAAAAAAAATTGCTCAAAACAACAAAGACAACAACAAATTGCAGAAAAACTAGACTAGGCAAGACCCAAAGAACTACACCAGTATGAGATGAATTGTAGGAAGGGATGTGACAGGTGAAACAAACAAAACAAAAAATTTAGAATATTTTGTTTTTCTTTTAGTGACAGGATTTCACTTTATTGCCCAGGCTGGAGTGCAGTGACAAAATCACAGCTCCCAGAAGCCTCAAATGCCTGGGTTCAAGTAGTCCTCTCACCTCAGCCTCCTGAATGGATGGGGCTACAGGTATATACCACCATGCCCAGCTTAGAAGAATTTTTAATCAAGCATTTCTTACACTGGACAAAAAAAAAATGCATTAACCATTAGATGAAAACATTGATACATTAGCTTTAATCAAATTAAGCACCACTGTTCATTGAATAATATCATTTTGACTGTAAAGAGGAAAGTCACAGGCTGGAATAAGATATCAGACAAAGAATTTATATTCAGAATATATTTTAAAAACCCAAATACCTACAGGCCAACAATAAAACAAACAGCTCAATATTCTTAAAAAAAAAAAAAAAACAGACAAAATACATTTTTTTTTTTAAACATAGTCTCGCTCTGTTGCCCGGGCTAGAGTACAGTGGCATGATCTTGGCTGACTGCAGCCTCAGCCTCCTGAGTTCCAGCAATTCTCCTGCTGCAGCCTCCCGAGTAATTAAGGTTGCGGGCAGGCACCACCACACCTGGCTAATTTTTTTTAAATGGTATTTTTAATTGGCCAGACTGGTCTCAAATTCCTGACGTCAAGGAATCTGCCCACCTTGGCCTCCCAAAGTGTTGGGATTACTGGCAGGAGCCACTGCGCCCAGCTGAAAAAGAAATTTTTAAACAGGCACTGAAGAAACAGAAAACCAAAACAGCTAACAAGCATGTGAAAAGGTACTCAGTGTTGTTTGTTAAGTTACCGCAAAACATAACAACCATACCTGTTAGAATGACTAAAAGTTTTAAAAGGTTAAAAATAGCAAGTGCTGGTTATGATGCAAAAAACCTGGGAATGGAGATGGAAAAACAACTTTGAGAAACTGTTTGGCAGAATCTGCCAAAGCTAAACACATGCTTATATTATGAACTAGCAATTCTATTCCTAGGTATATATCTAAGAGAAGTGAAGACACATGCCCACTAAAAAACATGCATAAGAATAGTAAAAAAGACATACAAAAGAATAGTAAAAGCAGCTTTATACAATAATAGTTTAAAATTAGAAGTAACTCAATGTCTATTGACAGGAGTTAGAGAAACTGGTGTTTACTCATACAAGGTAATACACATTGCATAATATACACATATATTACATTTTACTACATGTATATTAGGTTGAACAAATAAAAATAATAGCACAAAAGTTACATATTATATAATTTCATAGACAAAAACTTTAGGCAAAACTCATAAACAGTAAACAAAGTTAAAATAATGATTACCTCTTGGGCCACATAATGGGAAATGACACTGAGTTCTGGGGTTCCCAGGTCTTAAAAGGGAAGAGACATTAGTGTCTAAGCTCTTGGATATCCTGAGATTATTAAGTGAGAAACAGTATAAGAGTCTGGAGCCCTGAACACATTCTACATATTAATCCATGTTGTGATTTAAAAGTATATACAAATCAAAAGTTCAATATGGTGTACATTTAATATCAGTATAGTTTACATAAACTGCAGATATCTATAACTATATCTACATCATCTATATCTCCTTAGTCTAAAAATCCAATCTAAAATCATCTCAAAGATAGAGTGAAATCTACAGTATCACAGTGCTTTTAATAAAAAGATTAACCAAGTAAAGAGCTTCTAAAATCAAAACATCCAAAAGACAAAGCCAGGCCAGGCTCGGTGGCTCACACCTGTAATCCCAGCAATTTGGGAGGCTGAGGTTGGCGGATCACCTGAGGTCAGGAGTTCAAAGATTTAAAATTCTAACCCATAGATTTAAAATATCAGTGAAAACCAAGCAGGTTAACCAGCCTGACCAACATAGTGAAACACCGTCTCTACTAAAAATACAAAATTATTTTTAGCCAGGTATGGTGGCACATGCCTGTAATCTCAGCTACTCGGGATGCTGTGGCAGGAGAATTGCTTAAACCCAGGAGGCAGAGGATACCGTGAGCTGAGATCGCACCATTGTACTCCAGCATAGGCAACAAGAGCGAAACTCCATCACACATACACAAAAAAACAAAAAACACAAAACAAACAAACAAAAAATACAAGATGAAGTCATAGAGAGAAATACAAATTGAGTTGAGGACCTATCGTTACCTTTCATCTGGAGACATTAGCTATCTCTAGATACTTCTAGAGGCTAAAGATATAGGCTTTGGCCATCATGTTAGACTGCTGCTGAAGGCAAAAATACCAGTAGAGATTCTGACATTCAAGTAATTTAGTGAAACAGATTGAAATGTAAGAAAAAACACACACCCAAATTGTCATCCTCAAGATTTGAAATGGAATCTGAAATTGTTATGTTAGGAGACCACAGGAACTAGCAGGAAACTTTATGGAACTGAGTCACTCATATATCTTTTCAGTGATGATGAAGCAAAGGTAAATTAGATGTTTAATTGAAACACCTTGAGGATAATGCAGTAAGATCAGGAGCAAATCAGAGGTAGATTAAGGCTTAATATGCCTTCCACTCTTGAATAAGTCAGATTCTGAAGGATTTAGGTGATCAGTATCCCACCTCAGTTGCCTAACAGAAGAAAGAGTGAACTCTCACTAATAAATGATGATATCATCTGTAACATCAGTCATTATATTTTTATATATGTACATAGTGTCCAGAATAAAATAAAAAAATTACTAGGTATACAAAAACCATATAACCATTAATGAAGAACAAAAACATACAATAAATACAGACCTACAGATAAATTATATATAAGAGGTAGCATTAGACTGTTAAAGAGCACTATGATTACTTTATTCATGTGTAGAGGGTAAAATGAAGAGAATAAAAAGGTGAAAGATTTCAGCATCAGATGGGAATCTATCAAGAAAAAGTAAGTGAATATTATTGGAATAAAACATTAACCAGCCAAAATTAAGAATTACTAGACGGATTTGATAAGCAATTGGGCATAGCAGAAGACAGGATTGAAGAAGTCAGTAGAAAATACTCAAAATGAAGCACAGAGAGAGGAAAACAAAGACAAGAGATGAAGAAAATAAACACAGATATTTGGAAACAATATGGAATGCACTTAAATTGATAACATATGAGTAATTGGCTTCTCAGAAAGGAAAAAAGAAAGGGAGAATTGGGCAGAATAAGTATTTGAAAAAACTGGGTAATTTTTTTTCAAAAATGATTTAAAATTCTAACCCATAGATTTAAAATATCAATGAAAACCAAGTAGGATAATCATAAAGAAAAAATTACATATGAGTAGACCATAATTAAGTGCTGAAATGCCCAAGAATGCTTTTAGCAGATTTATAAGAGATAAAAATAACACAAATGTTCATCAATAGTTGAAAAAAGAAGAATGAATTATGATAATATTCCTATAATGGAATATTATAATGTAGAGAAAAAGAACAAACTGTAGTGACAGACTTAGTAAACATAATGGGGAGCCAAGGCAGTGAGATAAAAGGGAATATATAATTCTAATGATATTAATGCAAATAACAAGCAAGGCAAAACTATAATGTTAGAAGCCACTATAATTATTTTTGGTAAGAAAAGGAGAGTAGAGATTGTGAAGGCCTAAGAAGAAATTTGGAGAAGATGACGATAATTTATCTTGGCCTGGGTGGTAATTATCCAAGTGTTCATTTTGTGGCAGGCAAGTAAGCAATATAATTAAGACTTCTTGGGGGTTTTGTTTTTCATTTTAGTTGTTGTATATTGTTTATATGTATGACTATTTAAAAAAGCACAATAAGACTGTAACTTACCACTTTCTCTATAGATAGGACAGAAGAGGATGAAACCACATAGTTTGACGGTAAATACAAAGGAACGCTTCTTTGTTTTCCAGAGCTCTCTTGGTGCCTTTCTTTCCCGAGGCTTAGGTTCTCAGGTTTTTATTTGATTCTGGGAGCTACCCAGGTATTTCCAGTAAAGTTATTTGTGGCTCATTTGTCAGAATTGGTTTCAGTTGCTAATAACCAAAATATCCTCACCTATGAGCTTTGAAATGGCATTATTTCTTTTTGTTTTGAATATATTCTATTAATGAAGTTTCAAATAAAGTTTTATTTTAGTCTCACAGTTTTTATATTATACGGATATACAATGTTTCATCAGTTCAATTTATGACAATTACAACATCTAATGAATTATTTTGAGATGTTGACATGTAATTTTAAAGTTTTTCTAAATTATTAAGGTCTTTGATGAGCCATAATTTTTAACAAAAAAGTAGTGAGGAAAATAATTTTCTACCAAACATTAAAACATAGTGCCTCAGTAATTCAACAGTGTGTAGGTATTGGTAAAGGTAAAAAAGAACAATGGATTTATATCTGGGGTACAAACAATCAATTGCCATATGACTGTTGATTCAAGAAACATATTTAAGTATATAGATAATAAATTAATGCATGAAAAAGAACCCACAATAAATAATTGAAATAACATTATTTGGGGTTAAACATAAATGACTAACAACAACAAAAAGTCTATGCCTAACGACAACAAAAAGTCAAAATTGAATTAAATGCTTTAAGAGTAGATGTAATTACAAAATAACTGCAGAATATATAAAACCAATAGTTATGTTGTCCTAGCACTAGGAAGTTCTCTTAAACTTGACAATAAAATAAATTATAAAAGAAAGAGAAACATTGATTGGGCTTCAAAACATGTTATGTTTTTATACAAAATAAATACACTATGGAAAAATTAAAAGACAAAACATCAAATAGGGAAAATATTTGTTCCACATATGCCTGACAAAGGTTATATTTTTAATAAAAGAAAGCTTATTCTAGGCATTAAGATAAAAAATAAATGTATCCAGAGAAGATAGGTAAAGTATAGAAAACGGAAAATTAGGAAAGCAGAATCACACATTTTCGGTAATTATTTTAAATATTCAACTTTTCTGTTAATAATGGTAGTAAGAGACACATAAAAACTTTAAAAAAATACTTAAAAAATTGCCAGCAATTAAAATGAAATATTGTTACTTCAGTTGCAATAAACTGCAAATATATATTCTTTTTGCAAGTATAAATTTGACTCTTTCTAGACGCAGTTTGAGCCTATGAAACAGCTTTAAAGTGGGCACATTCTGTGAAGTAGTATATTTTCAAAGGTAAAAAAGTAAAATATGACAATATATAGGTAGAAGGATTTTCACTGGAGACTCTTTAAAAAGATCTATAAATAAATTAGAAATGATGGAAGTACATCCGCTCAGTGAAAGTACATCCAATCAGCCATTAAAATGATGCAGTAAAATATTTGTTTATACGAAGTATGTTTTAGGTATATTTGTAAGTTTCAATGATCACATGATAAAGAATATAAATGTTTTTTGTTAAACAAATGGTAAGAATTTCATATTTATTTAAAGTAGGAATAAAAATACCTAGAAAAATGCTAAAATATTAGTTCTCTTGATGTTCTGGGTTCATTTTCTTTAAGCAAATGTATATTCTATAATTTTCATACACAACAAGAGGAGCTCTCGGCATTCATATAACATGGACCTGCCCTCAGAGTCAGAGCATCCAGGGGTGGCTATCTAACCCGAACTGAGAGTTTGTCTATCCTAAGAATCTAGAAAAAAGTGAGAAACAGGTTGTAAGAGTGATTGAATCTCAGCTGCATTCGTGAATGTGTTCTCCATACATTTCCAAGGCAGCTTGTTGCTGTAACCAAGATGCCTCATAGCTCACTGTACTTCCTGAGATTATTTTTATTTTTTTATTCAGTGAAAATTTCCAGCAATCTTTGAAACTGGCCTAATTGTTTAAAAGAACTAATATTTAAAGGTTTTTTAATAAACAGAAATTGACTCTCCCTGGTCTTAATCCTTGAAACTTACATTGGTCTCCTCTGAGTTCCTTCCTCAGGAAACCAACCCTCAGGCAAGGAACTGAAACTCTTCAGATCACCACATGCAGACAGTTAGATGCTAGACCCCTCATCTATCATGATGGTTTCCTTATTCCTCCCTAATTCCTGTTCTCCTCTCTACTTTCCCCACTGTACAAACCTCCCACTTTTGGTCAGAGATTTGAGAATTTATCTCCTGGTTCCTAAGCTGCAGCACCCAATTAAAGGCTTTTGCTCTGGCAATACTCATTGTCTCAGTGACTGGCATTCTGTGAGCTGATCAGCAGGACCTAGACAGAACCTCTAGCATTTTGGTAACATCTTTACTTTCACCTGTTGTGTGAGCTATAGTTACTGTTACTTAATTCCCAATAACCTTAACAAGAATACCCCAACAGTCTTTTACTTCATTACCATATAGAGTTTTCCCTTATCATTAAGATTTGGTCAGCCAGGTGCAGTAGCTCACGCCTGTAATCCCAGGACTTTGGAAGGCTGAAGTGGTCGGATTATGAGGTCAGGAGTTTGAGACCGGCCTGACCAACATAGTGAACTCCCATCTCTACTAAAAATACAAAAATTAGCTGGGCCGTAATGGCACGTACCTGTAGTCCTAGTTACTCAGGAGGCTGAGGCAGAGGAATTGCTTGAACCCAGGAGGCAGAGGTTGCAGTGAGCCGAGATCATGCCACTACACTCCAGCCTGGGCTACAGAGCAAAACTCCGTCTCAAAAAAAAGATTTGTGACATAATTCTGATGTTAGCCTGGCCCAGAAAACAAATCACATGAAAAAGACCTTGCTATATGGGCAATTGCCATCTCAATGACTCACATTTGTTTGCATTATCAAGCTCATGACTCCTGCCTTCATGAACACATCTTTTTTCCCAGACAACTCTTTCATCATCAAATACCGTCCCCCTATATATAACCAACCCAAAAACTGTTGATAAAACACAGCTGAGTGCTGGACAGACCTCTGACAGTGTCATGGGAGAAAGGCAAAGAAGAAATTTCTTGAGAAGTATGGGTTAGTCAGATCTATAAAAGTGAGTTTTTTTTGTTTTTTGTTTTTTGTTTTTAAAGATGATGTCTTGGTATGTTGCCCAGGCTGGAGTGCAGTGGCTATTCACAGGCATGATCATTGTTCACTCCTAGACTCAACTAATTTTCCTGCCTCATTCAGTCTCTTTAGTGGCTGGAATCACAGGAGCTCCTCAAAGAACCAGTTCTCTAAGTGAGAATTTGACTGGAATTAGATAAGAATTATGATGTAATGGTAGAATTGATTAAAGCAACAGGTACAGATTTTACTGAAATGTTGATGAGCCTTTTGGAAAGTTCCTTAAAGAGGAATCAAGTTATTTGCCTAGGCAAAAGTCATAAAATAGTAATGTTATGCTGATGAAGACAATGGGGTAGTAGAGTCACGTTAATGTGGTCAGTAATCTGGGTAGGGGGCAAGTAATTTCAGACCTCAGTGTTCAAGCTGTGTATAGTGGTACATGATTTTGTTTTCAATAGGCCTCTAGTTTCTTGAACTACTGTTTGCCAGACATAATGTTTTACAGGCCTAAGTCTCTATTTAGGCTCAGCCTAGGACTCTTGCTACTGATAGATTTAATTTTGAAAGTGGGAATTTAAGATAGGTTTCCAGTACAAAAGACTAGAAAGTTAGAAATGAAGCATATTATGCTGAGGACAATGGAAATTGTTTAGCTACAGTAGAACCTTTAATTAGGAATAAGAACAAAATTGATTAATATATAATAGTGGCCCAGATTTTACAACTAAATTTCTATGAACTTAAGTATTTGAATATTTGTCATTAGGATAAATTTTCTACAATTATAAAAGAAATTCTTTATACCATTATTTTTTCTTCTGGCCCTAGTATACAATGGTAGCTTATGAAAGCTAATATTATAATAATGATGAATACCTTCCAAATGGGCATACGGCCAAACATTATTTTTCTTTCTCTCCATCCTAAGTACCTTCTTGACTAGAGGAGGTAATGGTATCCCAGCAACAGATAAGCAATGCTCAATTTAATTGTCAAAGATTATATTTTAATGAACTTTGGAGAAAGGAAGTCAAGTTGACTACAGGGTTCTTTGTCTGATTAATTTGATAAAAATCTATAAACATCTGACCTAGCTCATTAACACATTAATTAAGACAGAAGAATCTCTTATGCTCCATACTAGGAAACAAGTGTTGTGTGTGATATTTTTATTTTTCCAGCCAAAGAATAATGAGTTGCATAAGGTAAAATTTACATAAACATAGGTCAAAGTGAATGTGGCAATCATCATCACAACATATTGGGATATTGAAGACTTTGTTCATGACCTTATTAAAGGCATATTTCCAATTGGTACTTTATCATTTCCTCTCTTCTGTTTCCCTCTTCTTCCTCACACTCACTGCTCTATCACTGCCCTGCAAGTAATAGTATAAGTCTACTGCTATCTAAAAAACAGACGTCTTGTGGAGGTAGCTCTGTTAGTTTAGAACACCAAACATTTATTGATCAATTATTTTTAGGGATTATTAGAGTTGATAGGGACATTGAGGATAAATATATATCATCCTTGCCCCTGGAAAGCCAGCAGATTCAGCTGATTATGCTGCAAGAGTTTGAGTTTTTGTTTTATTTTAAGAAAATTTACATAAGAGTTGGCAAGGCTAGAGAACCAGACTCAATGACTCAATTTTAATAGCCAGATCACTGCTAGAAAGATGCTGAAATATGCCACTTGTCTTTTATATGTTTATTTGTCCTTTTCTTTATCCATTCATCTATTGATGAGCACTGGTTGTTTCCATGTTTTGGCTATTGTGAAGAATACTGCAATAGATATGGAAGTGCAGATATCTCTTTGAGATACTGATAATTTTTTTTTTTTACGTAAATACCCAGAATTGGAATTCATGAATTACATGATAGTTCTATTTTTCAGTTTTTGAGGAACCTCCATAAACCTTCAAACTGTTTTGATAATGTCTGTACCAATTTACATTCCCATCAGTATGGTGCAAGGGTTCCTTTTATGCCACATTCTCAACGGTTGTCTTTTTGATAATAGCCATCACAATATGTGTGAATTAACATCTCATTGTGATTTTGATTTGCATTACCCTGATGATTAGTGATGTCGATCACTTGTTTATCTGTTGGCCATTTGTATGGCATTAAGAAATGTCTATTCAGGTCTTTTTGGCATTTTAAAATCAGATTATTTGTTTTTTGCTAATGAGTCGTATGAATTTCATATGTACTTTGGATATTAGCACCTTATCAGATATAAAATTCACAAATATTTTCTCTTATTCCATAGATTTGAAACCACCTTTGCAAGATTATAACTAAGGAAATTATGACAGTGAAAGAAATCAGACCTAACTAACTCTCTATGGCCTCTAACCCTTAAGCTGTCCTTGTTTAATACTAGGCATAGGCCAAACTAACTTTGGGAAGGAATTTAATTCACGGTTTGACCTCTGAAACAAAATCGGTAACAGACTTTCCCAAAAAGACCGCTTCTTGCCTGTGGTCCAGTCTGCCTTTGCAGGACTAACAAATTAGCTACAAGATTAGAAATTACAATTTAAGGGTCATGCAGCCTCTGGCTCCAAGAGTCTGAACCTCCCAAAATTGCTCCTGCAGATAACATCATCATTGTAAAACCCAAGATCAGTGCTTGAGATATTTTGCAGACCCTGCACTCAATGGATCAGCTGACACCACCCAGACCAGTAATCTGGCTCAGCTAGTTCTGCCATCCCACCCAGGAACAGAAGACAGCAGGAAAACCTCATTTCAACCCAGTATGATTTCATCTTCAACCTGACCTATCAGCACTCCCCACTATTCCAGACCATACTCACCAAATTATCCTTAAAAACTCAGATCCCCAAATGCTCAGGGAGACTGATTTGAGTTATAATAAAATCCTGCCTCCAGCATGGCCAGCTCTGCGTGAATTACTCTTTCGCCATTGCAATTCCCGTCTATAAATCTGTTCTGTCTAGACAGCAGGCAAGGGAAACCCATTGGGCAGTTACAGATGGCCTCTTCATTTTGTTGTTTCCTTTGCCATGCAGAAACATTTTAATCTGATGCAATCTCACTTGTTTATTTACTTAGCTTCAGTCATTAATTTTTTATGAGTCTGTTTTTGTGTATGGTGTAAAATAAAGATCCAACTTCACTTTTTTGTGTGTGGATATCCAGTATTTTTAATACTATTAATGGAAAAGATTCTCCTTTCCCCATTGTATATTGTTGGCACCCTTCTTAAAGATTAGCTGACTGTATATGTATGGGTTTATTTCTAGGCTTTCTATTCTGTTTCATTAGTGTATATCTGTTTGTATGCCATTTTTTGATTACTATAGATTTTTAACATAATTTGAAAGAGAAATTGTGACACCTCCAGCTTTATTCTTTTTGCTCAAGATTGCGTTAGCCATTTGGAGTATTTGCTAGTTCCATATAAATTTATTTATTTATTTTTATTTTTAACTTTCTTTAAAAAAGTATTGAGTTCTTTAAAAAATGAAATATATTGAATCTACAGATCATTTTGAGTGGTATACACATTTTGATTGTTCAAATCCATGAACAATGAATATCGTTCCACTAATTGTTTTTTTTTGTTTGTCTGTTTGTTTTTTTTTTTGGAGACAGAGTCTCACTCTGACACCAGTCTGGAGTGCAGTGGCGTGATCTCAAATCACTGCAACCTCCACCTCCTGGGTTCAAGCAATTCTCCAGCCTCAGCCTCCTGAGTAGCTGGGACTACAGGCATGCACCACCACACCCCTCTAATTTTTCTATTTTTAGTAGAGATGGGGTTTCACCATGTTGGCCTGCATGGTCTCCATCTCTTGATCTCATTATCCTCCTACCTCCGCCTCCCAAAGTGCTGGGTTTATCGGTGTGAGCCACCATGCACGACTGTTTTTTTTTTTTGTTTGTTTTTTATAAGATATTTTGTGACTGCTTTATAATTATCAGTGTGCAGATTGTTAAACTCCTTGGGCAAATTTATTTAAAAATATATTAGTTTTGACTGTTGTGAGATTACTTCTTAAGTTTTTGGATTGTTTATTGTTAGTTTATAGAAACAGAACTAATTTTTGTATGTTGATTTTTGCATAATACAACTTCACTGAATTTATTTTTTCTAGCAGCTGTTGAAGTTGTTAGGATTATCTATATGTAAGTTCATGCCATCTTCAAAAAGAGACAAATTTACTTCTTCCTTTTCAATTTGCTTGTCTTTTCTTTTTCTTGCCTAATGGCTCTGGCTAGAAATGCAAGTTTTATAGAATGTTCAATAGAAGTGACAAGATTGAGTATCCAGATCTTGTTACTCATCTAAGAGAAAACACTTTCAACTTTTCACTTTCCAAGTATAATGTTAAGTGTGGGCTAGTGATGTAACATTATATTTATTTTGTTGAGGTGCATTCCTTTTATTCCGATTTTGTTGAGAGTTTCTATCATGAACAGATTTTGATGTTGTCAAATACTTCTCTCAATCTCAATCTTTGGAGATTATCATATATATATATATATATATATATAATTGCATTTTAGGTTTTGGGGTACATGTAAAGAACATGCAGGATTGTTGCATAGGTACAGACATACAATGTAGTTAGCTGCATCCATCCCCATTACCGATATCTGGCATTTCTCCCCATGTTATCCCTCCCCAATTCCTCACCCCCCACTGTCCCTCTCCTAGTCTCCCCACCACAGACCTCAGTGTGTGATGCTCCCCTTCCTGTGTCCATGTGTTCTCATTGTTCAACACCTGCCTATGAGTGACAACATGCGGTGCTTGATTCTCTGTTCCTGTGTCAGTTTGCTAAGAATGATGGCTTCCAGGTTCATCCATGTCCCTACAAAGGACACAAACTCATATTTTTTTATGGCTGCATAGTATTCCATGGTGTATATGTGCCACATTTTCCCTGTCCAGTCTATCATCGATGGGCATTTGGGTTGGTTCCAAGTCTTTGCTATTGTAAACAGTGCTGCAATGAACATACATGTGCATGTGTCCTTATAATAGAA